>VZRW01006369.1:236990-303592 GCA_013398125.1 Aegotheles bennettii | reverse complement strand
CAAAAGAATTCCATCAGCTCTCCGGCGAACCCTCCTTGTTTTCTTTAGGGGGTGCTGCGGCCCGAGGGGAGGGGGGGAACTATTGTCTCGCTTTATCCAAGCCTGGCCCGTTTCACAAAAAGCGCTCCGACGTGGAATCGCGCTCTGAGCCAACACAAGTGAAAGGGGGCCATCTGCTCGCTCGGCTGAAGGGTATTAATGGTTTCTATGGGATTCACCGAGGAATGCAGATACAGGCATTATGGCAAGTGTGGTGGCAGCAGATTGAAATAATAGACCCCTTTGTGTCGAGGGAAGGGCGCGGGGGGCTGTATTCTTACTAAATGTGTAATGGTACGGGCAGATTTCTGGCAAAAAGTGTGTATCATGTATATGGTTCAGGTTTTATACAAAACAGAACTCCTTTTTAATGAATCACCTCCCTCAGTCCGGTACTGGACAACAGCCTCAAATGAAAAGTTTCTCAAATGGGTGTTGTCTGCCAACAAGAATGAGACAATTTGTTCCTTGCGGCGAGGTCGTAGCAGTCAGGTCTGTGTCCTCTGGGTGTCCGTTAAGAATGTAGAATTTAATCCTCTGTAAGTGAAGATGTTAATATTGGAAACAAGTTGCATTAGAGTTTAGTCTCTGTAGGAAGCTGCAGTGTTATCCAGGTAAACTAAAACCTTCGCGACAGCCAGAACCAACTGTGTAAACAGCATTAAGCTCGGGTTTTCACCGGTGCAAAACCGGCTTTCAACTTGGATTAAGGCTTATTTGTACTAGGAGATGTTTAGGAATGTGCATTCTCAAAACAAGGTCTCTTCCCTAAAACTGCTGGTGTGAAATGGCATTGCTTGCATTCCTCCCAGCTGGACGTGACTGCCCTTATCTCCATACAGCTGGACACGGGCTGTGTCCCAGAGCTCTTTGTAGATGTTAGTAGATGTCACCGTTCAGGAAATCATCACTTGATTGTCAGTGTTTTCCCGGGCAAGGCTTTTGACTACAGTATATTTATAGTGTCTGAAGGAGAGCAGGCGTCTTCATGAGATAATATGTGGAAACTGAGACATTCGGAGTCTGGGAATTCAGAGTCTCTGGCATTCTGGGGACAGAAGTTTGAAACAGAACAGTTTGAGACACTGCCTTAACTACATCTGTTTTTCTGAGTGCAAAGCCAGTTTAGTAGTGTAAAGTCCCATGCAGAAGCATTTAACTTAAGTTTTAGAGAACCTAACCTTTTCTGATTAATTGCTGAGTTCAATTGAAGGATCCTTTGATTTAAGGCTGGCTTAAATATCTTTTGTACTTGATTGGTGCACTTCAAGGCGTGTCTGCCTCAATTTCAAACCAATTAAATTTCATGAAGGCTCTAGGCTTTTCAGTGAAGTTGGCTTTGTGTGTATCCCACATTCATTATCCAGCTGTTCCCTGCACTGTGGAAAGGGGCCGTTCAGGAGCTCAGCCTCTAGCAGATCTGTGTGTGCAGTACGGTCGGAACTGGATTCGTTTAACCTCTTTAAGGTGTAGCTTATGCATAAGAATGGCAAATCATTGTGGAAACACTACAGTAAATGCACTTATGGCATAGCTGGTGCAATCTAATGTGCTTGATTTGAACAACAGTAATACTTAATTTTTCCTTACTGTGGAAGGGTAGGCTTAACATGCAAAACTAAATCTGTTTCAGTATAAGTATTGTTCTCCTGCAGGTGAAATTAAATTCATAGAACATGAAGCTGAAGCATCCTGATGTGCTTTCCTTTGTAAAAAATGCACAGCTTCTTGTTAAACCATTGTGTTCTTGCACTGGAAAGTTGTATACATGATTCAGAACACTTCAGCAGATACTTTACTGTTCTGATATAGCATCAAGTTTACTTTTTACTTGATGGAGTGGTTGTATGCTTTAGTATTTTAAAAGAAAGTGAGCAAATATTTGAACTTAAGCAGGCAGCTTTTGGAAATAAAGTTTTAGAGACTGTTCAATTACTAAATAAAATAAACCCAAAAGTTCAGTGAGTTCTTTCCTTTGGGACAAAACAAGCACCACAATTAGTGAGAAAGTTATTTGCTGCAGCTTTGCCAGCTGCTCTGGCAATAAGGAATAGATCCTGAACCTATGACAAGACTAGCAGGTCCACTCCTGGCTAGCATGAGTTTGTCTGAAGTAAACAAGGATGCTCACCCCTAGAAACTACGTGACTGGCATTAAAAAAATCTCCTAGGATAAAATCAATGCGTGGTCCAGTCGCATGTATATATGCCTTACAGTATTCACTCAGGCTAGAAGTAGCTTATTAATTTATGTGGTCCTCCATACATCTAGTAAATACAGACACACCGATTCTTCACTCCTTAACTTAATGATAACATATATAGTAAAACACATACTATATATTCTAAGTGTCTTTAGTTTATAATAAGCTCCTAAAAATCCTGTAGCTGTTCAGTTGTCATGAAAAAAGTCTTCAGGATACAGATTTCTGTAAAATCCACTGGAAACTCTTTGTATGTCAGTCTAATTGTGTAAACATGTTGGGTCATAGCTATGTAATTTCCTTCCAGAATTATTTTCAGGGTTTTTTGGGGGGAGGAGAACAAATAAATTAAGGAATTCTTTCTTCAAATTGAAAAAACAGAGCTGATACAAACTTTGTTATGGAATAACACATCAAATGTGTGTTCTGCTGGATAAAGAAAACAGAATTATTCTAGAGCAAGAACCTTACCCCAGAGTAGAACTGGTCCAAGGAATGGCTTTCTAGTAGTCTAAAGAAAAAGCTCATTTCAAAGGTGCCATAATAATGAGCACTGCTGATTAGGAATGCTTACACTTTGGGCAATCCAAAATAGCTTTAGACTAAGTTGTGAAAACCTGATAATACCATGTGAATACAAGTGTGCAGCTGTATGTAACTAGTAGGAAAGGAGCAATTGTCACCTTTGCAAATGAATTGTCTTGCTCATTTGAAATGCAAGAAGTTGCTGATCAATGTTTAGTCTTATGTTTTTGAACTAATTCAAGCTGCTCCCACGTAACATTCATGGCGTATCTTCTGTTATGCCTTAAATGAATTTTTGCTGTTGATTAAGACTATCTCTGTCCAGCAAAAGGTGGAGTCTTTGCCAGCTACTGTGAGGGTGTAGGCAATGATGACTAACTCGATTTGCGTTTATGCTCATACCTTCTTTTTCTCAAGGGAAGTCTTTTGAACCACTTGGAGAAGTAAATGCTTGCAGTTCCTATATGTACCTCACTAGCTTTACAAGTATGATTTCAAGCTGTGGTCTGTGGACTCAAATGGCTCTGTGGTTGGTCACCAAGGAGTCCATAAGAAATAAACAAGAACTGAAGCCCCCTGATAGGCATGTAGGCACATGGGTTGCACTTTTAAGCCCCACTGGAAAAAAAATGGAAGTTTGCAAATTGCAAGACTAACTCTTTTTTTCAGTGTAGTTAAGTTAAAAGAACTTATTGCTGGCTTCTGGCCCAAGTACCTTCTTCATCTTCAAGCAGGATTTGCACCCACCATGATTTGTGTGCTCTTGATCGTGCTCAGCAATATTTTGGCAAAGATGAAGTAATCTACATAAGCAGTATAGTTCCCAAAAATTACAATAAAGGTGCATATAGGGGTCTCTAAGGCCAGGGTAGGAGGTAGCAAAAAAGAGGTTTTTCACAGCTCTTGATTTCATGTTGTCTTGCCAAAAAGCTCAGATGTAGTAGTATCGGCCTGTATGCTACTGAACTTGTTGTAAAAGACTTCTTTTCTCCATCAGTTTTGTAAGATTTCTAATTGTTCTTCTCTCTGGTCAGGATGTTGACAACGCCTCTCTGGCACGACTTGATCTTGAGCGCAAAGTTGAGTCCCTGCAAGAGGAGATTGTCTTCCTGAAGAAGCTTCATGATGAGGTAAGATGAATAATGGTGTTTGTGATCAGGTGCTGACAGTCTAGCAAGCAAGCTCTTCACTGGTTCTGGCCCAGTGTTCCTACCTGTGCATGTTCTGTAGTCATGTAGTCACACTGAGTGTCTGCTTCTCTCTAAGGAAATCCGAGAACTGCAGGCCCAACTCCAGGAACAGCACATCCAAATTGATATGGATGTTTCTAAGCCTGATCTTACTGCTGCCCTGCGTGACGTTCGCCAGCAGTATGAAAGCGTTGCTGCTAAGAATCTTCAGGAAGCTGAAGAGTGGTACAAGTCCAAAGTAAGTAAAACATGTTCAGATGTGCTAGGCACTTGAACTAACTGTACGTAACAGTTTTGCTGTAGCACCATGTGTCCCCTGTCTCTGTACTGGACACAGACACAGCCATGGCACAGGGTCTTTGAATTCCTAGTCTGGGAAGAGTACAGCTGAAAACATTATTTTGTGCCATAACTACAGCATCAAAGTAATGTGTTTGTACTTTGAGTCTTTCCTATGCTTGTACCTGGAAGCAGATGTTAGATGGAATAGTGGAGAAAGGAGTGAATGAATGGGTGAAAAAAATGAAGAAAAGATGGGAAACATACATGGTGGGGAAACAAATGTGAAAGGTTTAACTATGAATTCCAACTTAACAATTAGAAATAGAAAGGCATTTTAAGAGTAGTGCTAATATTTAAATATTTTGGGTTTTAAGGCTTATAATGGCTTTAGTGCCCTCAAATGCTGTGTCCAAACAATGTATGTTACGCCATTTCTGTTGAAGTGTTACAATAACCAAACTGGGGATTTCCACAGTTTGCAGATCTCTCTGAAGCTGCTAACAGGAACAATGATGCCCTGCGCCAGGCCAAGCAAGAAGCTAATGAATACCGCAGACAGATTCAGTCTCTCACCTGTGAAGTTGATGCCCTTAAGGGAAGCGTAAGTAGAAGACAGCAGTTGCTGGGACATTCTTCAGTTTGCAGCTTTAAGCACTGCACTACAGTTCAATTGTTGATATGGGTGTGAATGCAGCCCATCTCCCATGCAATAGTGTCATATTGATACTTTTTGAAAAGGATGCTATGGGCTCAATTTGCCTGCATGTACTACAGTGCACTGGTTAGACTGATATACTGAACTATTCCCTGTTTATTCCCTGTTTTATTCACTGTTTATGTAACACTTTTTGGAAGTGTATGACTTGTCTGTCAGGTACAGCTGAAGCTATAAAAAAAGCTGGAGAAACAGTGGAAAGATGGTGCAAATCTTGTTCTTGCTAGAACATGACTGCCTTAAAGGCTGACTTCAAATTATTTTGACACTGAGGACTGCGTGCATGCTGACTTGTACTGCATGTGTTTGGCTTACTGTAAGGGATTGAAATGCCACCTGGTAGAACAAATACATGGTACACCTCAGATCAAGTATCAGAATAACCCACCTTGACTTTGCAAGGGGAAGAAGGAGATGACAAATTTGAGACATGTCTGGGCATTTTCAGAAAGGATGCTAATGTAACTCCCCTTTGTTAAAAAATTTAGGGGTCTCAAGGGGGAGGAAGAGTGGCTGAGTGGACACAGTAGTGCTTGACTTCATTGTTTTCTTCCAGAATGAATCCCTGGAGCGCCAAATGCATGAAATGGAGGAGAATTTTGCTGTTGAAGCTGCTAACTACCAAGACACTATTGGCCGCCTGCAGGATGAGATTCAGAACATGAAGGAAGAAATGGCTCGCCATCTCCGCGAGTACCAAGACCTGCTGAATGTAAAGATGGCTCTTGATATTGAGATTGCCACCTACAGGAAACTGCTGGAAGGTGAAGAGAGCAGGTAAAAATCGCATGCAGATACTTTTCTAAACAGCAGTTATAGGAGATGCTCTTATACCTAAGTCTCACTTTATCTGTTTCTTTTTTTCTTCAGGATTAACATGCCTATTCCAACCTTTGCTTCTTTGAACCTGAGAGGTAAGCTGTTTCTGCTACTTCAGTTTAAACAGCTGTTTTATCATTAGCAAAAGATGCCTGGATAGTTCCTTTTGTTCTAATATTTGAACTTGAATAAATGCAGTTGTTTGTGAATGTTTTTCTTAGATATAATTACAATACTTGCAATTATGTAACCTTGCATAGGAGGAGCTGCTTTGTTCCTGGACATGTATTTTTTTAATATCAGTACACAGTGAATGTTTTAGCTGTGTGCTGAAAGTGCTTTAAAGGGAGGGGGAAACAGGGAAAAAATAGAGATGATTTAGGTTAATTCAGAGAGGAGACTTCATATATTAAATTGGGATTCTGAAAGTAGACACTGAAATCTGTTACCTCATTTCTTTGAGGAGGCACTTCATCTAGACTGCTGGTAATAATACATTTTCTTCTGCAGAAACCAACATTGAGTCTCAGCCAATGGTTGACACTCACTCAAAGAGGACACTTCTAATTAAGACTGTCGAAACTAGAGATGGACAGGTTGGTGGTAACTTTGATTTTATGTCTATCTGAAGTTTGTCTACTGGTCAGCACAGCCTGTGTATGGTATTGAGTAGAACAACATCTGGCAGTCCAAGCTGCATGGCTGAACACAAAGATGTAGCAAGTAGGCTTCTGTGGAAATGACCACAAAATTCCTCTGATAGTAAAACCTTGTGGCTGGCAGTTACCTGTGTAGTGAGTATTTAAGTTCAGTTGAGTTAGCAAGTTCTCAAAAGATTTTTCACATCACCTGAGAAACATGTGACAGTAAACAAAGGTACTTGTCTGGGACAAGATGCTGTTTTTGGACTAAGTCACTAAAGCTTAAAGGGTTTTTGAACACTATTTACCTGCTAGAACTTCTCACTTATAAGTGAGAGTTGTTACCCATTTGTTCACATTTCTGTGGTACTGGATGTTCCAATTCTAACTCAAAAAAACCCAACAACCTTACTACTAAAACTTACTGCAAGTATCTCTGTTTTTCAACAGGTTATTAATGAAACTTCCCAGCATCATGATGACTTGGAGTAAAGCTGAATTGAAGATGCGTACTTACTAATGCAGGAGAAATTCTTACCAGCAAGATTTAGAAAGTCCATGTCTTAAAAAAAGAAACAGCTTTCAAGTGCCTTTCTGCAGTTTTTCCATGAGCGCAAGATTATTATGCTAGGAAATAGATCTTAGATCTTGCAGACTGACTCTCCCTGAAGGATTAGAGTTTACAATGGAGTCTAGTTTACAAATAGCAATATCTTGTGCTGCAATACTGTTTTTAAGTATCTGAATTCAATAAAACTGCTTTTTCCAGCACAGTATGAGCAACCTGTCGCTACTTCAATAAATCTTTGGAAAATGGCTCTTGATGTGTTCTAATTTGTTAACTTCATGACTTTCTGGAAAGCCATAACAATGTAATGCTGGATTTACTTATACGGTTGACATCTCCAGTACTGGTTGTGTGGAATGCTGTTTTTTCAGTTTAACTAGATAAACTGTCTTACTCATTTACTGCTTAGGTTTTGGAATCAACTAAAATGGACTATAACTGGCAGATGCATAATGTATTATGATATTTCTTTTCACTTGAATAAAATGATACTTCAAGCTAATAAAAATTAATCTTGCTTCCATATACTAGTTCACCCACTTACTAAGAGCGAAGAATGCCCACAATACCTTAAAAATCAGCTCTGTAAAACATAGTAAAGTAGCTGGGAAGTAGTTTGTGCAAGCCCTTATCTGAGACAGCACCTTTGCACAGTTAACAGCTGACTTGATGCATTGACTTCATTTTCCAGGAAAGACTAGTTCCCAAAGGCTTGTCTGCACGCAAAGCTAAATGAAGGCTTTACATGGAGGGGGGGTTATGAGAGGTGTTTAAAGGGAATGCATAGAAAAAATAGCTTGTCTTACTAGTGAATGCTTAAACCCTCTTTAAAAAAGAGAGCTTCCATGCTTGGTATTCTCTGCTGAACATCAGCCTAAGTGTAGAATGGGGAAGAGAAAATGCCTATCTGTCTAAACATCTTGTCACAGTCTTCTGGGAGGCAGAAATAAAAGGTTGATGTTCTCTGTGAACATTTACTGAAACTTTCTTCTGCAGAGTGAGGTATTCTCAGATTAAGAGTCACAACCTTAGCACAGCTGTTACCCTGTTAAAGTAGCTACTCTTTTCTGCATCACTGTTCCTGTGAAACCTGCTTCCTGTAAGCTTTCACTTACAATTTTTGTGGAATGAGTGAATGCAAACTAGAGTTGTTCAGTTACGTAGGGGTTGCATTTGGTGTTCATTCAAGGCAATGGTGGCAGTTCCATGTATACTCTCACAGGCACTTGGGAACTGATCTGTAAGAAAAGCGTGCTGTTTTTCTTACAGCTAACTTACTGTTATCCCCATCTGTTAGGGATTTTAAAAAATTCTAATTATTGTTCCTATCAGTTCTTTTCTTTGCTCCTGTGCATGATTAACCAGATGCAGTGCAGGCACTGGAGACGAGGGGGCAGTAGGAATCCACTTTTTTCATCCTGTTGTCTGCAGCACCAGGTTAGGTGACCTGCAGCCAGGATGCTGAATGAGGAGGTAGGCTGTGCCTGGGGTGTGCTGAAACCCCCCCAACTCAGACGCATGGGTGCCCTGCGACGGGAGGTAGGGGCCTGGGTGTGATTGCAGTTCGTGCTTTTGAACCTCCCAGGCAGAAGTGCAGAAGCTGTTCTTCACAGCAGAAAAGCACTTGTTTTTTCAAACAAGGCATGGCAATGCAATTCCTACCTGTTTTTCTCTAGTAAGTCTTCACAGAGAACTTCAGCCTCTCGCTTCCACTTCCTGGCAGGCCAGAGGGGCGTTTTCTGTTCCCAATTACTCTGCACTTGGGCTGATGTTCAGCAAAGCACACAAATCCATGAGGCTGGGATATGTGCCTGTCCAGCTTGGTGCTCACCTGAGGGAAAAGTCCTGCAGCTGATCCTGCGTTTGCTCTGGTGACTGCCATGCAAAAGGGCCAGAACTGACCCTTAGGAGAGTGCCTGGACTCAAGCCTCAACCACTGCTTGCTGCAAAGGAGAACAAATTCAACCTGGTCTACAGTGTGGTGAGTAGGATAGTCTCATTAGAGGGTGAAAGAGCAAACCCAGCCTCTTTCATGCTGCAGAGGTTACAGACACCAGGTTTTCTACTACCTATTGACATTCAGAATGGTAAAAAAGCACAAGCGAGTTTGCATGAGAGATGCTTTCTGTGAGAATGACAGCTCTGTGCATGTGCAATAGCTGATTTTGAACACTTAGTAGGCATGGGTGTATCCCGCTTATCTTTCAGGATAAGAGGGATAAGTCTGCCTATTGCAGACTACTGAAGTCTTTTTCTGAATCTGGGCACTAAGAAGGTTGGACCAATGCTTTGTGTCATTTCTTGCAGCTGAAACAGTGTGGGAGCCTTAAACAGCGGCATCCAGCAGCACGTGGTCAGGGAGAGACATTGTCACCAGGGGACAGTGGGGACTGTCGATGGCTCTGGGCAGAGACCTGCAGGCAGCATGCTTTCTGAAATGCACATTGACCACTGGAGTTACCTGATTTGTGGTAGTCTTTCAGATGTTGCTTCTCCCCCTGCTGCCAACTACCTTGCTCGCTGCTTTCTGTTGCCTTTGCTTCACCCAGTAGATCAAAGACATAACTGTATCAATCACCGACAGTGCTGCAAAGGAGTTATTCCTGGCTCTTCTGTGTTTGGGGTTACTCAGAGCACTGCAAAGCATGTGGCAGAGCTTTCAATCCTAGGAATAAATAAAAAATGAATAAATAAAAATAAATAAAAGTTAATAAAAATAAAACCTAGTTACCAAGGGGATGGGAAGATTGCAGGAAACCTGCAAAGCCTGCACTGTGTGAGTGTGAGAGTACCCTCACGGTGGAAAGGAGAGTGGATGGTGACTGTGTCAACTTCTCAGTGTTTGATCTAGGCTCACCAGGCTTATGCTCATACATAATCACTGAAAGCTGCTCAGTGCCGAGCCAGCAGCTGACCTCAGAACTGTAGTTCACATCCTAATAACTGCAGGTGGCAGCCATACCAAGCAGAGCGGGCCCCACTGGCAGCCCAACACTTGTCCTGCCCTCCACGAGCACCATGGAGCTGCTCCCATGAGCTTCCATAATGACTGCCTCCAAAGGTGTGGGCTGTCTCACACTAAATAATATTAATCTTCCAGATAATTAAGACTGTTTAGGTTATTTTGCTTCATGTAGCCAGAAGTTTGCTTATTTTCCTTTTCTTTTTTTAAAATAATCCTGCAAAATATAGAAACTTTTAGCCAGAGGCTCCATATTCCAAACTCCTGGGAACACATAGCTAATGCATTTCTTCTGCCATCCAGTTTGTCTNTTTCTTCATCCCTGTCTCATATTTCAGAGCTGCACGCACTGGTTTGGCTCACAGAATGTTCACAGTTCTGACCCAAACAAAGGCCCTTGCCTTCTCTCTTCCCCTCCCCATGACAGTTCTTCTCAGCTGTCACACATGTGGATGACCAATGCTTTCTCTGCTGCCATACTGTGCTCGTGGCCACATCTGTTTTATTTTAAAATGCACAAATAGCTGCAGGAGTGCTCTGAAGCCCTGAAAGCCTGGTTTACATATGAGGTTTAGAGAACTCGGGACACTTTGGATGAGGCCTGATGGCAGTATGGTGGAAAGTCATCCATCAGTGGTGGTGGTAGGGTGGTGGTGTGGCTGTGCCACAGGGTGCTGCCCCAAGGCACCAAGCTGCCCCACAGTCTGCCAGGCATCTGGGCACCTCATGCAAAGCCACAAAAGCACCCAAGGAACCAAACCCTGCAGAAAAATGCTTATAGGAATCTGCTCATCCTGGCCTGGTATGAAACCTTCCAAGGAGGGTCTGGGCCAAACGTCAGCACACCAGGCAGGGTGCCCAGTGCTGCCCGTGATTAGAGCACTTACAGGCCACACGCTCGAAGTCCTATTTATAGGTGCAAAATCCCACATGTCAGTGGGTGACTGGTGTGTTCTCCCATTAGTCAATTAAAATGTATCCTGTAGACTCTCAATCACCTTTAGGTACCCACGGAGCATGGAGAAACTTGCAGCTGACATTCCTGTCACAGGGCTGTTGGTGGCAGTCACCAAGGACCCATGCTGTGTAGAGATGTGTTCTGCTGGGAGGGTCCTGCTCCCAGCCAGGGCTTGCTGGTGCCAACTGGTAGAATGGGAGGTAGCCAGGGTATATAAATACCCACATTTGGAGAGGATGAGCAGCTCAGTGGCTGGATAGAGAATCTCACTGGTGCCCTAACAGCAGGTAAATTTCAGAGATTTTAATTGCAAATCTTCCACAGGGGAAGAGAAGCCTGGATATGGTGGAAAATTTTAAAGTAATTTGCACACAATAAACTGCTTTAAGAGACAAGTGCAGTCATGCATGCAGAATTAGGAAGTGCCAAAAATAAAATTACATCTTCAGTGTTCATTTGGTCCCTTTGTGCTTATGCATAATGCTACAGGTTTCAGCTTCAAGTTCATGGACCTTGTCCCATTCAGTCCGCATACCCAACATCACTTCAGGAATCACCACCACTCACTGCTAGAGCATTTTCAGACCTCCTGCATGTGTGTTCCCCCAGTTTATTTATATGCTTTAAAGATTCACGACACCCTCTGCTGTTCTTCATGGTCCTTTGCAACACCCTTGCAAGAGGTGGGGTATTATCCACCCCGTTTCACACATGGGGCCGTGGAGCACAGCAATCAAGCTCAGAAGTGGAAACTAACCTCAGGTGTCCAGTGTCAGGTCAGTTAGCACTGTGTACTAAGGCATTTATTGATTTCAGGTTCAGGCACTTTTCCAGTCTGTATCTCAGATCAAGTTCCCACAAAATGAAGTTCAGACATTCAGGGGTATCAACGCAAATCACGGTCCAAGCGAAATTCCCAGCCTCCAGTTATAGCACTAGTAGGAAAAAAAATCCAGTGCTCCAACATGGTTTAGAGCTGCCTTAACTGTAGGACTCTTTCTCTACAGCATATTGCATCCTTCATTCCACTGCTCCCTTCTTCTGCAAGGGCAGCAATGGTCTCGCTAACAGCTCACTCACAACCCAGTCCAAGGTCATTCTCCAGGCTCATGTACTGGCCAGAGGTAAAAGGTGGTTATGGGTTTCAGTCTGCAGCAACCAAACCCATTGCTTCAGAAAACAGCAAGTCTGCAGCAGCCAGATATCTGCACAGTGCTGTGTATTAGTTTCCATACAAACTTCTCAGCCCGGTATTTTCATCCCGTTCCTTTTCCAGAGATGTATTGAAGGTGTCTCCCTGTGGTGAGTCCCATGAACTGCAAGGGGAAGGCAGCCTGAAGGGAGCATTTCTTGTCTCTGGTGGATCCTTGACTGCGGTGTACCATGCAGGATGGTATGGCCACGAAGGGAAGAGATGCAGCTTTCTCCAATAATTGCTCTGCAGCTATTCTCTACTACTGAATGTGGTTCTGAAGTCCAGGCAGATATCTCAGAATTGGCAGACAGCAAACGAGAATATGTTCAGGATGGAGAACGGTGGTGGGTTGAACCCGGCTAGCAGCCAAGAACCCACACAGCATAACAGAGCTCCAATCCCTGGGATACCCTTCATTTTCAGGCAAACAGAAATTGAAGGGCTCTTTGAGCTAGTGGCTTTATCCAGCTCCTTGATGAACTTGTCTAATCTGATTCGAATAATTTTATAATTTTAGCTTCTAACATGCTGTATTTCATAATTTCATGGTGTACCAGGGAAAAATATTTTCTTTTGGTTATTTTATCCTCACTGTGTGACCATTTTATTGACTTTCCAGTAGTTGTTGTGTTATGAAACATAGTAAATAATCATTCTGTGTTCAACCCCTCCATGCCACTCCTCATTTGACAGACTTGTCTCACAGCTCCCTTTCAGCACCACTGCGTGTTTCTAACATTTATAGTGTCTTCTCATCAAAAAGCTATCCTGTAACTCTAATAATCCTCATCACTCTTCTCCTCATTTTAGTTCTGCTATGATCTATTTAAAACAAGGTGACTAAGACAGAAAGCAGTCTTGAAGACATGTGCAGTGGAGCAACACAGAGTGACATAATGGGAACTCTTGTTTGTGCTTAGTTACCTTCAAAGTAAGTAAAAATATCCCATCTAATTTTTTGATCATTGCTCAGTACTGGGCTGATGATTTCAGAGTTATCCACAGTGACTCAAAGATCTATTTCCTAAGGACTAATAGCTACGAGTTATTTTTTCCCCTTTCTTTGCTGTCATTGACATTAAATTTTCATCTACTTTTCGATCGCCAAGTCATCCTGGACTGTGACTGCAACTTTGAGCACAGCATCAATATTGATTGCCCTTAATAATTTTGTACCAACTGAAAACTTTTGTCAACCTACTAGTCATCCTTTGCTTGGTCACTGAGGAATACATGGAGTGGTCAAGTCCAGTCTGCAAATACTTGTGGAGCCCAGTGACAGCTTCCTTCCATGGTGAAGGCTGTCCATTATTTCTGTCATTTCCTACTTCCTATCCTAAAATAGGGAGAACCTGCCCTTTGTATTCGTTAGAAATCTGCAGTGATCATTTTACAAATGCTTTTGACAAAATCTTCCATCTGCATCACCCTTACCCACAAAGCTTGTAAAACCCGTAGACATATCCACCAGGTTCATGAGGCATGACTTCCTCAGGAAAAAATGCACGTGGAATCCCACACAGCACAGGTGCTCTTACAGTTCATCCTGATTTTGTCAGGGAAAAATCATTAGATTTATTGCCCTGTAGATTTCAGCATCACCCTGGAGCCTGTTTTAGAGTCTGATGTTAGACTGGCCATGGACTATTCCTCTGACACCAGATGCATTGCAACGAGCAAATTAGCAGTTTCATGCTGAGTTACTCCAGGCCCATCTGATGGTTGCCATCCCACCTTCTTCTTACCTGTCAATGTATTGATTTGTTTCAAAACCTTTTCAGTTTGAGATTGTTCATCCGTCACAGGGGGCCCTTCACCTCGTTGAAGAGTGGAAGCGTGGGCTGGATGAGCAGACTGTGGGATGTATTAAGAACTGGCTGAGTGGCAGATCCCAGAGGGTTGTGATCAATGGTACAGAGTCTACTTGGAGGCCTGTCATGAGTCGTCTTCCCCAGGGTTCTGTACTGGGCCCAGTGCTGTGTAATTTGTTCATCTACGCCTTGGAGGAGGGGGCAGAGTGCCTCCTCAGCAAGTTCACTGATGATACAAAACCGGGAGAAGTGGCTGATACCTCAGAGAGTTGTGTGGCCCTTCAGAGGGACCTTGATAGGTTGGAGAGATGGGCAACCTCCCTGGGCAGCCTGTGCCATTGCTCAGTTACCATCACAGTAAAAAAGTGATTCCTGATGTTCAGAGGGAACCTCCTGTGTTTCAGTAGGTGCCCATTGCCTCTGGTCCTGTCACTGGACACCACTGAGAAGAGCCTGGCTCCATCATCTTGACACTCTCATTTTCTCATAGGAGGGTTGATCTAGATCCTTAATCACCTTTGTGGCCCTTTGCTGGACTCTTTCCAGTATGTCCATGTCTCTCTTGTACTGGGAATCCACAGCACTCCAGGTGTGGCCTCGGCAGGGTGGTGTAGAGGGGAAGGATTGCCAGAAAAGCTGTCTGGCTGCAGTTCATGCCCCATTACACCAGCAGTGGCAAGGCTGTGGAGGGCAGCAACCCTGGTAATGGGAGGGAGATGTGTGGGAATCATATGAAGGGGCCTTAGCCCCATAGCCCCATATTAATATCTTCCTGTAGAACCTCAAATACTTTGTCTTGAACTTGTTAGAGCTGCCATTCCTTGTTACTTTCATTGTGTTTATGTTTTGTTTTTGTTTTGGTTTTTTTTGTCCTGGCTTTTTCATGTTTCAAATGAGCAAATATACATGTATTGTTGAAGTTGTGTGCCGTCATTCTTGCTTCTCACTTGATTTCTGGGGTCCTCCGCACTTCCTTTGACCCCTCAACTTCCCTTCTGTCCTCGACAGCAGCCTAAGGTTCTGCATAAAGGCAGGCAGATCCCCTTCTTGCAGAAGGGCCCAACACAAAATTTTGTGGGGATACTGCAGAAGGATCTGCCCTTTTCTTCACTCCTCAGTCAAGACCTCCATCAAGACTTTAGACTAGCAGAGGTGGCAGCAGAAGAGCAGAGCGTCCCTCCTGCTGTCCCTTGGAAGCCTGGCACTCAGCTCATCAAGGGCATGTGGGAACTCTGGCTTCATGTGAGTAAAGACTCAGACCCTCGTTTACACCTTCACTGGTTGGTACCACCAACGCCAGCAGAGCAGGACTGGCTATAAAGCCAGCTGGGTATCCTGGTGCCACCCATGATTCAGCCATTGTAACCTAGCCAGAGTCCATAGATTGGCCTCACTGCTTGACAAGCCCCTGAAGGATTGGGCAAAGATCTCTCTGCTGACTGTGTAGTCATAGGCCCTGCACACACCCTGTGAAGATCCCATTTGTAGTCCCCTCACAGGTGGGTCTCTGCAGGAGGTTGCATTACTTTGAAGGGACCAGTGAAGTGGACCACAGGGAGATGGCAGTTCTGGAGCACAGCCTGGCACATCTTAGCTCTCTGTGCTTCTGCCCTCCTAAGCAGTGGGAGTGAGGCACGTGATGCTCAGTAGAGCACAGAGGCAGCATGTGTGTGACTCAGCCTGCATCACTTTGCCCAGGAACTGCAAGGCTCTCTGTAGCTCCTCCAAAAATATCGCAGACATCCACAGACGAAACAGACAAAACAGTCAGGGGTAATATGGTAGCTTCAGAACATGCACTAAATGCAGAACATGAGGCTTTATCTGAAGAGAAAAAAGAGGCTTAAGAGGGGGAAGGAAACATTTACAGAATTACTACTGATAGAAAGAATCTTACTTTAATTCCTAGACTGAACACAAAGAACCAACTATATTAGATACTTTGCTCTTGCAGAATATTAGCAGTTGAGGCATGAAGTCAGTCTTCAAAGGGAGGTGACACAAGTACTAATTTAAAAGCTGGCAAAAAGCAGCAAACCAAAGGAAAATGTGGGAGATCCTCACTAATGACATCTGGGGAAAGTAGTGAAGGAAGGAAGTATATGACTGTGACACCAGCTCCGAGAAGGTCCCCAAAAGCAGATCAAATAGTCCACCAGGTGCTGGGGATTTTTCTTGTATAGCACCATGATGACAACCAAAACCAAGAGCAGGGACTGAAAGTGGGAATTCCTTCAACTTCTGTGCACCCACCAGCCTGAAAAAGCTTCCTGGCTTAAAAGACACTAGACTTCGGGTGTCTTTCCCTTGCTTGTGATGGTTCCCACATCACTGCAGCTTCCAGGCTGGCTGGTATTTCCAAGCAAAACAACAGGCATCACAGGCTCCTCACAATAGATCAGAGTTCTTATATTCCAGATCATCAGCGTCCAGCTGGAAAGTTACACTTTCTTACTTTGCACTTGACATTAAAGTAAGGTATTATGTGGTAAAATCCTACATGAATGAATTCTGCAGGGTTTATTTGCCTGCCATCTGAACAGAGCCTGCTGGAGCTGTTAAGGGGGTTAGAAGGAGACAGCAGCAATCTGAGCAAAGGTATTAGAAATGCTACAGGACCCAGAAAAGACAGATTGGTATAGGCTTGGTTATAAAAGGTTTGGCAAACCACTATTTTATGCATGAGACAAAACAAAATTCCGGGCTGGCCTTCTACCTTTGTTCAATATCTCCTTTCCATGTACACAAAGCAATTTCAAATAGAGGATTTGCTTTTCATGTCTCAAATATTATTTCCGTTCATCCACGAAGCCTTTCCCCAAGTGCACCATGTATCACTGGGGACCTGCTCCACACTTCAAATGTTTTTTTCATGTAATAAATACTTGACATTTAGAAAAATCGCTTCTAAATTTACACAGTGCAGAGCTCACAGTTTGAGATTGCCCTCTAAACACCCTGAAGTGCCAGGCGCATAAATAAGTATCTTTGCAAATAGATTCTCATTTATTAGTTTTGCAAGTGTATTTTCACTTCTTGGAGATGGGTGATTACTACAGGAGAAACGAAACAGCTCTGATCTAAAATAAATAGCAAGAAAGTGCAGGAGAAAGGCTGATAAAAAATGTTAAGTTCTCTCTTTGTTACTTTGATTTGTTTTCCATCTTTGTAATTCAAATTTCATAATAATGGTACTGTACATCTAAACTGTCCAGTTGTGCTTTATGTCAGGACCAACCAAGCATAGACCAAGCTGTGAAATAATAGCAAGAAGAAAACTGCAGTTTTTGGAGGGAGGAAAAAGCTGTCTGTTTGCAGTTCATGCATGATCTTCATCATACAGAACACAAACAGATCTCAAGATGTAGTGTATTTACCCCCATAACACTACTGGGAGAGGATCATGCATTGCTGTCCCCATTTTGAAGAGGGAGTAATAGAGGACTAAGTGCTTGAGACTGCTCTCCACTCTCACTACATGGAGGTTAAAAAGAAAAGATCCCTCCAAAGGCATCCTTCCTACTGAGCTGAGAAGTCTCATTTCCAGGTGTGTGGAAAGGAATGAGAGAAAAGATTCCTGATGGCCACAAATCAGTTAACATCCCTTCTCACTCTCACAAAAGACCTGTGGATGGTGCCTGTGCTGCAGAGGCTGGAGTACTGATGCAGTTAATGGTGCCATGAAAGTATACAACCTTAATCAGTGAGCAAGGTGATCCTTTCATTTGCTTTAGCTGTCAAAAACCTAAACCTCTTGTTCACACCGGCTCTCTGTTGTCAATGGAGGCCTAACAGTACCATGGTAGATGGGAAAAAAGGCCTGTTTCCAATAGTCCACTGACTACAGAAGAAGGCTACACCAGCCCAGATGGTTAGCCTGGGGCAGGCTGTACAGGCCAGCTTCCTCTTCCGTACAGGCTGAGCCTCAGCAGCAGCAACCACAAGGGACCAGGGATTCTTGGACCCGTGCTCAGAGCCCTTGAGCTAAGGGCCTTCAGCTCAGGGACTGCCTATGTTTTTCCATGAAGTCCATGAGTCAGTGACAGCCATGACCATGATGATTACAGACTTTTGTTTTGGTCTGGATGTGCCAAAACATTGTTTCTTGGCCAAGTAAACACTTTACTGAAACTAAAGTAGTTTGTCACTTTTTCTGGCAAATGACAGACGAAGTCATGTGGAACGGATTGAGTGTGGAGGTCGCTGTTAGCACAGAATCATGCTTTTGTTACTGCTTACCTCTTTCTCTGAGCACAGATGTCCAGATTCGAGGAATATGCTGCTCAGTCAAGCTTCACGACATCCTCTTCATTAAAGTTGTATTACACTGAGAACTGGCTATTACTTACCTCCAGTTTCTGGTTCTCTCAGGAAGATCTAGCCCATGGTTCCCAAAGCACCTCAGACTCACAGTTACTTTATGTCTTGCTAATGATTTTATCTAAGTGAAGCAGTGACAATCCCTAAGTGAAAGCAGTTCTACTTGCACTGCTAGATTGCTGAATTAAGTTAAAGCCAAAGTACAACTGGCTTAAACTACTTCTAATGTATCTATTCAGGGCTGCAAAACAGTTCAAGTACACAAATCCAATACTGATTTCAACAGTGAACATTCGATAAAGAGCTTTTACATTCTGATTAACTTCTCGTGACCATGAAAATTGTTTTAGAGATCAAAGAAATTAAGTTCACTATGTTTGTTATTCACAAAGGTACAGATTCTTTCAGAGGATCCTTATCAGCCTGACCTCATTATGTGCTGTCTCTAAGTGATGTTACATGGTTTGCTACTTAGCTACTATTTCCTCGGTCACAAAGTGTAATGCCAGAGGTGTAATGATCAGGCCACAGACAAATCCATGACTTTGTATGAACAAGGTAGATGGTAGCTCAGTCTGGGCTTGTACCTGCATTTCACTGACACTGTAGTCCCTTACGGTAGAGCATCAGAGTGCAGACATTACTGCCCAGCTAGTCACCCTACACTCCATAAACCAGGGCATCTAGGGCACGATTTATCACATCCTAATATAGGTACTTAAAATAAGCCAGCTGAATTATTCTCCACTTCTCTCCATAGACCATAAAGGGAACCCACAGTGATGACTTTGAACTACAATGATAACACCTGCATCCAGTTATAGGGAGACCACCTTTGGTGTCAAAATGCTTCTACTACAGTTCACTGCTAGACTGCACAGCCCTGAACTCCTGTGCTGGGCCAAATTCCTCCCTCTTCTTTTACTTTTCCCCTGGTATGAGGTCACTTTGCAGTGATCTTCCATCTCAGCTGATCTCTTGCTGTCTGACTTTTGAAATTAATATCCTCAGCAAATCATTCAGCTCCTGCAGAGCACATACAACACAATCAGTATAATTACTTCATGTCACACCTCAGTTGTCACTTAACTTTAATGGACTGCAAGTAAGATGAACTTGAAAAGTGCTTTAAGTTAATGTTCTTAGAGTTTCTATTTTAGACTCTTCTGAAAGATGTTAAATATATTGAGGAAAAGATATTTCATCCTAGAAATTATTATCTATATTAAAGCACAGCAAATAGGACCAAAAGAGCTCAGAGCTTTATGATTAGGGCACTGTTAAAAAACATTCAATGTAGATAAGGAATGGTGGGGCTGATCTAATAAGTGTAGGTGTTTATGATATAGAAATTTGTACATGAAGTAGTCACCCTGACTACGAAGAAGCATCCTGGAACATGGAGCATAGCATAAAAGTCACACTACCTTGAAATGGAGACTGGTTGGTGAGATGAACCTCATGCTGTTTCCTTCTGCCATCTTGCTCAGCTTTACAGCGAGGTGAGATACCCAAGGACTCTGGTAGACCTTTATCAGAGCTGCTAGATCTGCCTCCCACTCCAGCCCATCCAGTGCTCCAATATGCTTTTTAAAAGTAAGCTGTTTGACACCTGCATTTGATGGAGAACTGTGTACTCAGAGTACTGAAATCTCCCATTTTAGGTCACTGCCTCTGCCACTTAATAATCACCCCACCCCCCCATCCTTTGTTCATAACATTTCTCCATGACATATCATACACAAACATACCCAGAGTACCTTAAATCTTGTCTCTTACTCCTCTGTTTCAATGTCTCAGAGAACATTGTCTTTTTTTGGATCTAGCTTTGAAACCTTTCCTGAGAGCGTAACAACTCTGTATTTTGGAAAAGTAGAACCAATTCATTTGAAACCAGCTAGGGTCCGAGTCCTTTTGCTCCTCTTTCATATCATAATCCAGCTTTAGGACACCTACCAAGGCAGCATGCCACCCAGCTCCTTCCTCCCATACAGCTGACTCAAACCCACCGTTCCTTACTTCCCCGCAGGAGCCCCAGGCCGCAGTTGCTGAGGGGTCAGGGTGGGGGTCGGTAGCAGCCCATGGGCAGGAGCTGTGCCTGTGCTCTGTTAGAGGGCAGAGAAAGCTCGGGGCTGCAGCCCACTCCCAGGGTCCCACTCGGGCTCACAGCAGGCTTCACACAATGCATATTGTTCAAGGTGAGGTATCAGCTTTAGAGGGGCAGTTCGAATTGAGGGAATTGAGTGTTTTTACTCTGTTAAAACTCCACACATAACATAAGAGCAATTTTCGTCCTTACAAAGGAGATTAAAAGCTAAACAAAAGAAGTAATGCCCCTGCAGGCTTGGAGCTACACAAGTCACACTGCGCCTAGAATTCAGTCAGATTATTTTTGCCCTGAAAGTCTCTCAACATAGCTAATAAAGTAATTTTGAAGATGAAAGTTATTCCATTTCTAATACTTGTATCTTTTTCCCGGCACATCCAGCATTTCTTCCTCCTACAGCAGTGGCAGGACGTGAGCTTCGGGACTAATTCAGCCTTGCTTCCCTGTGCTGCAGAAAACAGCAGCTTAAATTCAGTCTTTGCTGGGCTCTCTCTTTTTTCACTTACACGATAAAAGAGTTTCATCTGCTTTTATATACTTAAGAGCTAATGCTTTCATTCTGGTATCTCCATTAGCCAGATGGTTCCATCTATCAATCTGCACAGGCCGTGAGACCTTAACACTCCTATTCACTATTAACTGGCTCTGGCCACAGAGTGAGGATGACACAGACACAGGACGGAAGAGGTGAGCTAAAACTTAAGACATGTATCTCAAAACCCAGGCACATTCAGAATGTGGGCATACTGGGATCCTTGAGCAGGAGGCAAGCTCCCCTTTCTTTTTAAAACGCTGATGGTCTTCCTCAGCCCATATGTGTATTTTTCAAGCTGCTGGCTGTGATGTGGCCAGGGCCCAGCTCCCCTAGCCCACTGCTATGGTTCTCAGCCTGTGGGCTAGATTTGGGCCATTCTCTTCTCCTGGACTAACCCAGTGCCCTTATGTTGTAACATCTTCACATGACACTTTTTGCCTGACAGTATTTTGAGGCAGGAGGAAAACCTAATCTGGTCTTGGACAATCTTGTTGCTCCTGGGAAAATTCCTTCTTAACCCCTTCTAACACCAGTGACCATGTGTTTCCCACAGCAGGAGTGCCATCTTCATGGCAGATGCTCTGCCCCTGGGAGAAAGGTTTGTGCTTGGTGTGATCCAGAGGTACTGCAACTGTTTGACAGGAATAACCCCAGCACACAATCACTTCCCTCCCACTGTCCTCTTGCCCAGCCAGCTTTTCCCAGACTGCTCCCCTTCTAAGCAGGGGGTGAGGAAAAGGCAATCTTTTGCTGGGGGCAGCACTCACTCTGTACCTGGACCAAGCAGTCCTAATCACCAGGTAGTATTGCTCTTTCCACATTTAGTTATTCATCAGCTAAATACTTGAGATAGCTAAGCTCATTCTAAGACACTTACTGTCCACAGCAGAAATCACATTTCTGCTTTGCAAACTGCTCTGATTACGAGGACAGGTTTGCATCTGCATCACTCCTATATGCAATTCCAGCTGTCCGCACAGCAAACCAAAGAAACCCTTTGGTTTTGATCATCTATGAAAGACTCACAGACTACAGGAAGGAGGGAGGCCACACAGATCCAGATCTTAATCTTTGAGCAGAAGCCACTTGGTAGTTTGTGAGGCCAAATACAACCCTTTAGTTCTAATCCCCTGTTCTGGCTGCAATAAAATTTGGCAATTGCAGTTCAGTCCCTAGAGGGCCCTAAAGGATAATAGTCCACATCACAAAACAGCTGCATGTACTTATTTGACAAGACAGTCAACTTCTATTTGAAGAAGCCACAACAAGCAGCACAGAAGCTCTGTGGCCTTCTTCTGGCCTAAGGCAAAACGTAAATGCTTTGAGGGAAAATGTTTTCTCTCAAATTCATCTGACATTTGTTTGCTACAAGATCTGTGTATGTGACTAAAACCTATATTAAGGAAAAAAAACATGTAAGCCACCAAAACATGTCTAGAGGTCTACTAGATGCACGTCTACTACACATGTACTCATGGTGTATGTATTGTGTATGAAAAACTTCTATGTCAGCGGTTTTAATATTTTCAGTTAATCACTGTTTTTAAAGTGCTGAGTTGTTTTTAGGGATAATTTTCAAATGTAATAGCTATTTTTAGAGGAAAATGGTAAAAATTTTTGTTTCTTGTTTGGTTCCTTTCCTTGTTTGATTTTTCTTCAATAAATAATTATAAAAAAAGTATCTGAAGTCATTAGAAGTAACAAAAGAAGATGGTTAACTGTGTTGCCAGAGAGGAACAGAAAAGACTGAAATCACATGAAGGTATTATTTGAGCAATATCTATTTATACATGCACCAACGTCCTGAACCCACACACCGGTTTTTATGCACACCTTGCTTTTTTCCTTATACAATTTTAAGAAACTGTCCATATTTCTACTGCCAGTTGCTAACACTGCTGTAGAGGAACCAGACTGATGCATTTCCTATGCTGCTGTGCCTCAGAAAACATATTTTTGATTGTTAACTCTCAGGAATGCAAGAAAGAAAAAGAAGTCACAATTATGCCTAATAAGTCTTTATTTCCAAACAGAAACTGCAAAAATATTCTATTACAGAACAGGTAACAAGTGCAGAATTCTAAGTACGCGTTATAACAGTGAAACCATTGCCTCTTTGACAATAAATCATTAGGCACTTAAAACATGAAAACAAAGTACAAATTAAATCAGCCATAACAGATGACTCAACAATACAAATTCATCTTGGTTTTCTGTAATAAAAGCACACACATGGCTGAGGGGCTTTCTGTGCCTCCTCCTAAATCCTGCGCAGAGAGACTTCTATGTTACGCTGCACACACTCTACTCAGACAATATCAAGTTCACATCTGAAAACATAGGTAAGTTCAGCGTTGAGAGAATTTGAGAGAACCTTTTTGGAAACAGCAGTAGCAGAGCCTACACTAGCAGCTTCACACAGAGCCTGGTGCACGTGGAGGAGCACAATTATACCAGCTCCAAGGGGGGAAAAGCTCTGCTTGGACAACTGCATTGAAAAGAATGGAACCAAAATGAATGCAAACAATACACATTTTAAGAGACAATGAAACCTCTGTGCAAAAGCTATCACGGAAACTTTATGGAAATACATTCTGACACATGGAACAGTCTCTGAAAAGAAAAACCACACATTTGCCATCCCTTGGGAGCAGCCCTGCTTAGAACCTCTCCATTCACCCACCTTCTCACTTCCAGATCTTGAACTAAATCAGAAGCAGAGGTGGCCTTAGACCACCTTGGGAAGGTAAACCTAAGAAGCAAGCATCCAAATGACTAAAGATTTTCTACCCTTCCAGAAACCAATTGGATAATCTTAAAAATTATTTTGGGTTGTATCTCTGTTTATTTAGGTGACATTATGTAACTCCCCCCAGTTTACTCTGGTATTATAAAATTTAATGAATACATTTTAAATAATTTTCATTAGATACTCAAAGAAAATAATATTAAGAATATTAACACAAAGAATACATATGAAGCTACAATATAAAATGTGCATATAAAAAATGCAGAGATGTCAGCTGTTATACTTCAATTTCACAAGAATTTAAGAATGGGTTTGTGCCCTAAGCACCAATAATAAATACACCAAGGAAGAGGTGTTTTCAGGGAATGATGTCACAGCTGAGCCCAGAGCTGAGAAGCCTAGCAGGCTGTTGAACTACAAACTTTCTCTGAAGAATCTCCTCTTGTCAGAGACTAAAGTGAATAGTGAAGAATTTAAAACTAGCAATATCGTCTTAGACTAGACTATCCTGTCACAACCTTTAGCATGATTCACTCTGATGGCCTCCTGCCATGGCAACATGAATTCATGGTGGGATCATTAAATACTTCCGTCACGCAATCGTCTGAGTTTTCTCCCTTACTGGAGAAAAGAGGGATGAAGAAAAGACAAGACACAGCAGTCCTAGGTGCAGCAACAAACACCGAAGTATTGCTGAAACTACATCAGGACTTAGCAAAAGACAGCTTTGACAGTTAATTTGATGGCAACGTGAGGATGCCACTCTTTCTTGTATTTAACAGCCAGACTCTTTTCATCCATTTGCCAACACCTGCCACCAAAGGGCAGTTATTGCTCACACACAGAGGGATGTGAGCTCAGTCAGTTAACACATCTACAGTACCAAGTTTACTCCTAGGTCTACAGCAAACACAAGCTGATGGATTCCCATGCTGTTAAGCTCTTACCATATTGCTTGAATTTGCCTGACACCAAGAGTTTACTGACAAGCTGCTACCCCAGCTGCACCAGTGCACAGTAACCCAGTAACCCAGGGTCATTCCGCTGCTGAGGCGGTGTTCCTGGAATAGGAATGTATTCTGAAATGCAACTTTATGAAAGGAGACCACTAAATAACAGCAATAGTTCCTTTGTTTAGCGGAATGCTGCAGATCGTTCCATGCTCTATTTGACCACAATGATCATTTAGAGCCAATTAAGAAATACTTTATGAAAATCTGGAACAAAGCTTCATAAATATAAATCTGCTCACTCATTGTGTGCTGTAGCTGAAAGGCTCAAATGATTTCTTCAGAGAGATCAACAGCCTTTGAAACTTGGTTGTCCAGAAAATCAAAGAAGGACAATGTTCCTGCCTAAAATGACAGAATTCAAAAGCAGTAAAGCCAGGCTTTATACGGTAAATACATATCCCCTTGTCACCATTCTTGGCAAGCAGATCTAGAGATGAAAGAGATCAGCTGCTGAAGTACTACAAGATGAAGGATTACCTGGCTGTGAATATTTCAAACTAAGTATATTTAACTAACAAGCTCACATATAAGAATTCTACTGCTTCAGAGCATGCAACAAGTGACTATCAGCTGTACACAACTGGACATGTCCCTTGTGGACCTGAGAGTCCCTGGAGGAGCTACTGCATGGATGGATGTTCAGGATCTCATTCTGCAGATTTGTCACATGAGAGTGACTGACAGGACTGAGAAAGACCTCCAGCTCAATCGCTTTTTTAACCTAGATTGCCATGTCAGGCTGTAGCTCCACCATGCAATCTGTGCAGGCTCAAGGTCTAAGTGATCAATTACCCCAGATAAATTAACTGATCCAGACACCTGCACTGGATAAAATCAAATGCTACATAACAACAGGAATATTTTGCTGGTAATCTGGGGAGCTCACAGAAGGTGCTAGGTCACCTACATCATTTAGTTTCTTTTTCTGAATCACACAGGACAGAGAATTTCATCTTGACTCAAGATATCTCAATACTGTACAACGGAGAGAGAATCAAAGTGAGATTAACTGGTCTCAAAACTGCCAGACCTTGTGCAGCTCTGCTCTCTGCAGATGCTGTTTGAGACATTGGGATCAGCAGAGACTGAAAGCATAGACGTGCTGAATAATGAGCGAGTTTATGCAAGTTTACTGTCAATGAACTGAGAAACAGTATTTACAGTTAAAGGGGTTTTCTTATAGTTATCATTTCTTAACCTGCTGGTTTAACAACTTTTTAAAATGACTGTAATGGGAAAGAGAGAAGGAGGAGCAATAATCACCCAGTGTAGGCACCTAGGGTGGAGTACCTTCTGTCACGGCAGGGAGAGATGGGCTCCTGCCCACCAGAACAGCTGCTGGGCTGCAATCTCCCCTCACAGGAGCCCATCTCTCCTCTCTGACCAGGGAGGCCCCCTGAGACGTTACCCTCCTGACATGACTGAGGTTTCAGGGAACTGCTGGGTCTGTTCAACAGCCATCAGATAACAAACAGCCTCTACTGTATCCCTATGGTTCCATCTGCATGGTCTCACCCCCTCCCTTGCTTTAACTCTGAAATTCCCCTGTCTCTGCTGGCATGAACCAATTTTTTCTTTCTGTTGCCACGTCAGGTTTTTGCCGGCTCAGTGTGCCAAAACAGCTCAGTGTAAGACCAGGCAGGAGCCAGAGACAGCATGACGGAAGGGATGGAGCGCAAGAACGAGGACTGGACTGTGTAGCCAGTCATTACAGCCTAAGTCACCGTGGAGCTACACCCAAGATTTAGCACCTCCAGTTAGGCAACATGAATATCCCACCATGCTGCCTTCCTTGAGATGTAAACCAAGCCATTTAAAGTGTGTTTTACTATGCTGCAAGCATAGCAGTGTCTGATTCATAGCCATACAAACTCCCTAGCAGACACTAAACAGGACTACATAACACCCCACACGGGGAAGAAAAATAACTCACTCAAGGCAGCACCGGATCTTAAAGGAAGATGCAACATTAAAGATTCAGGGGAAAAAAAGGAACAAAAGCCACCAAGCAGGCTTTAATCTAATGATCCTGTGAAGCAGTCATGTGCAAGGACACTGTCAGCCTCTGCAAAGGTACAGTGGAATTATTAGCACACTGTCAGTGTTTCTATCTTTAGAAAACTATCCAACCTCAATATTTACTCCACAGCATGTGACAACATTGGGGCCCCACAAACCCTAAAAATGGTTATTCCTCATGTGAGAGCTGAAAGGCCCTTCCTAACCTTTGGTCAGGAATCAATAACCAAAACTGCACTTGGCTCAGTCTTGCAAAAGTGTCACAAACATTCCCAGCAGGTACAAAATCCATCTATTCATCATTAACCTGGCAGAGATGTTAAATAAATAATTAATTTGGCTACCCGAGAAAACATCCTTCCCCACAGTGAGTGTACTTCAGCAAGTCTTGATCAATCCAGCTATACCCTCTCACTATTCACTTGCCCAGCCTCTGCACAAACTAGCATGACCCAGCCACCAAGCACACAGCAGCAGTAGCTGTAGTAAAACCAGGTACAAGGTCTGCGCTCCTGTGGAGTGAAGCAGATGCAACTAACATGTCGTAACAACTTCAGGTCTGGAGCAAGACCTGAGAAAGATATATTAAAAATAGGTTCTTAATCTTAAGTTTAGTAGAGCGTATTCTTATTCTATGAGGAGTTAAGAGTATTTGTAGGAAAGGGTAGGAAAGGTTAACAATTCCTTCATGCGCTTCTTGTCAGTCCTGTGCTCCACACAAATCACTGAGAGCTTTAAGAGCATAGAGGATCAGGTCTTCAGGTCAATGCTAAGTTTGAACTTCACTGAAACAGCACTAAAAAGTCAAAGTGTTTGTCCATGTCGCAGAGCTTTCAGTTTGCTCTCATTTGTGAGTGCTACATCACACTCCTTCAGTTAAGACCTCTTTTTGTCAAGGAAACTAGAACAGGTTTCTTTGTTTCAGCTAAACCTCTCTTAAAAAATATTCCAGTAATCTTTGCAGTTACTAATTCATGTGTGTTAAAATAACATAGCTGCACAGATACAGTCCAGACACACAGTAACTTCAGCTCTTCATGGTGTGTGATGGTACACTGTACACATTCATTCACTGAGATAATGCAACACGGTGCTACCTAACAAACACTTGAAAAAAGTTGCTTCTCCACTGCAAATAAATTCCATTTTCTCCTCTCCTCATCTTCTGCTTACACACAACCGGGTTTTGCCACTTCACTCATGCTGAGTAGCTCACTGAATTTAAGCCAAGCAATGAATGAGACCCTTTGCATGACCTCTACGTATGCACAAAGCATTTGCAATTGTTCTAGATACAATGCAAGATCCTCTCAATCTCTACAAGACGTATGAATTTTTCCAAGTAAAACCATGTAGCTGCTACACAGCCAAGATCATCTCATTGCACTACACTAGACTGGAAGAAGTTACCAGAAGTTACCAGAAGTTCTAGCTGGAACACAGGGGCACCTTTGTCTTTCTGGATGAAACACAACATGGTTCTCCTCAACCTAAGCTGTTTGCATCACCCAAAGGATGAGTACATCACTTTGCACAGCTTTTGGCTACAAACATTCAGGGACAGTCTACATGAGTGATTTATGGTGTAAGAGGAACTCTTCTGGGAGAAAATTTGCCTCTGATCTACAACTAGGGTCTTGCAGTAGGCAATCATTCATAACACTCCTAACGTGGATGTAGGGGCTTGCAGCAGCCAGCTCTCTGTGCATCAACAGCAGATGCCCGCGGCCAGAAACTGGCACAAATTTCACTACTGGTGAAGACAAAATGTGGGCTTGTGGTGCTGGAACCATAACAGATCACAGTAAATCAAACCCTTGTGCTCGCCTCTTCCAGTCACCAGCTGGTAACGCAGATGTACCCACCGACTCAATTCTGATGTCTCTGTTTCTGTTAAAAGCCCTACTGATATTCAGAGGTCCACTTGTGTATTACTGGTGTTATTCAATGCTCCAAAGCACTATCCACTTTTTAAAAACCCTATTTTGCAAAAATTGACTTCATTGTTGATATATGCAGCCAGGATTTATAGACACTTCTGCTTGGGTAGGAGCAGTATTGGATTCTGATATCATCACCTTGGAAATGGATCAAGATGCTGAATGTGTCTCAACTAACAGACCTCGATCCATAACAATTGATTCTAATACTTTTCAGATTATTTACGTAATTATAAAACTGCTGCAAGGTAAGCTTTCAAATATTACAGTACAGAAATGCTCTTATAAAGTATGAGTTTAAAGGTTTTTTTGAACCTTATCTTAAAAGGTTCAATTCATTTAAGTAGGATTTTTTTACAGATATAATCCTCAATTAGACTATTGAATGTTCTTTAAATCAGTTAATTGGGGATTTAATGCTACAGCGGCAAAAGGAGTTTTAGTAAACAAAATACCCAATAGTATCTGACTGTAAAAGAAGGAGAAGAAGGACACGCTATCTTTAAACTGATCATTCAGTAGACTCTCAAAAAAGCCACTGAAACTCCTCTTTTAACAGAAAGTGGTTATTACAAGTTTTTTGTTTTTTTGGTTTGTTTTGTCGTTTTTTTCCCCAGCAGTAAAACATATAAGCAATAACACACGAGCACTACGGGAACAACTGCTTATCGTAGCTCCTGTAAATGTTAATGTAATTCTTTCCATTGGGCTGATATTTCACTTTCTCTTGTTGCAGGATGTTGCTCCACAGGTATTCCTGGACCATATGGAAACCTGAAGCACAAGAGCTGCATGGGTTTTACATTAGTGACTGTAGGTTCATGCCTTGTATGTCCTGGTATAGAAGAGCATCCTGGGGTTGATTATAAGAGGAACGTTCTTCTAATAACAGTTAGTGCAGTTTCCTTATCTGTAGTCACATACTGATACGAGCCATGGCTAGGTGAAAAAGAAAAAGAAGAAACCATAGGTTTGGTACCTATCATTTTTTCTAATGAATGGTCGGTCCATCTCAAATGTCAGCTGAGATACAGAGGTGGGATTGCAGGAATGTGTGCAAAGTCATGCCCTACCAGGACTCTGGGGATTGCATCATGCAACCTAGTTTACTGTCCTCATTTGGAGCTGAACTGGACCTTAGGAACACAAGCAAGAAGAAGAGTTTAAAAGCAATTATACACCTCTGATCCTTCAAACACTTGGTCACAAATTTAACATCATTCATGTGACTGATCCCATTAAATCCACATCATTATCTATTGCCTACAAAATGAAAGCCCATGAACCTTTTGGCTATCTCTAACCTGAGGGATTTTTTTCATCTGTGCACCCTGGGGCAAACTAAGAATGACATGGCTCTGAATGAATTACTCCTCTGTAGCGCTTCTCATCACCCTTCTTGTGTAGACAAACCCTAGTGTTTACAGGATCAAGTTCTTAACTGAAAATGTTGTCTGCCAACTCATGCAGCTATCATACAGAGACTATTGTCTGCATTACATGATATTAACAAAACCAGAGATCTTAGGTCAAAATATTTAATGGTACTTTAAGAAGGAAAACATTATGAATGCCACATATTGCCACCATCCTGAGATTGTGCTTTGCTACAATTAAACCAATAGTCAGGGGTTTCAGAATTTCCTAAATAAATGTTACTTTGTATTTCAAAAAATGATTACTCAAAATTCAGAAACGTAGCAGTCATTGTGTGAAAAATCACTTCTTTTTCTCCCCAACTGTAAAATATTTCTCTATTGTAATAATGCAGTTTAATGTTCACAAAATCACGAGATCAAATCCAACACTGTACTGCTGAGATACACACAAATTGTCTCCTTAGGATCATCACCCTGGAATTAAAACAATAAAATATGTTATTGATATTTCTTGTACAGTAGGAAAACTGCTTGTTATATTCAGAACAAGCCAGTAGTTTAGCCTTCTGTGTATGCATTTTACCTTTCCACATCTGCTTTTCCATCCTTATTTCAGACTGGGTGTCTATGACATATATTGCACAGTACCATAGGCTCACAAAATTCCTCTGGGTAAGGTGGACTGCTAGTGCCTGATCTAGCTCAAGCATGTGCTCTTTTTAAAAGGAGGACTTCTTAATCTGAATACCCCCAGAACTGCCCACACTTACCCCACCTACAACCAGTATCTTCATGGGACACATCCACTGGTAATCTGAATAAGGGTATGTTCTAAACTATATTATCTGAATCATATTTGGAAATAGCTAGAGATTGAAATTATTCTGTTTCTTAAACAGGCTCATTCTGCTGTGGGAAAACAAAACAAAACCCTTCCAGATCTGTAAATACTTTTTCATTTGTTTTGAACTCTAACATAAATTCTAATTTGACTTAATCTGTATTTTTCTGTTCTGGTGGGTTTTAACTAAACCAGAAGCAACTTATCTCCACTTGTTTCATTAGTGACATTATTCTTAACACTTAAACTTAGTTAGTGGCTGAACACAGGAGCAAAGTATGTGCTTAAAAGCTATACTGTATGGGCATTAAAGCAGAAGACCTTTATTTCAGCATTGTACACATCTAATAATTCCACACTGGATAATATTTGTCCAAGTCAAGGATAGGCTGAAATTTGGCTGCCTGACAGGAATCCAGAGGTGTCCTTATTTTCAAAATGTGGCATCATTTTTCTCAAGGTAATTAAAAGTGAGTTGTATGAAGGTTCATATTTCTCTAACTACACTGAGACACCACAAAGAATTTCAGCAGAATTTAAGCTCATGTTGGTATCCTACTGTTATAAATAGTTTATTTATAACAATTGTATTTATAAATAGGTTATTTATAACAGTATTTATAACTTATTTGGATTGCAGCAACCTTTAAGATTAAAAAAATCCCACACTGACAGAGTCTGGAACAAAATGGTTCTCTTTGATGGTAATCCCTGAGCAAGTAAGCAGGCAGCCCCCCGGCTTTGCAGGATGCTGCCCTGCTAGCTCCACCTTGAGTGGGGGGCTGCACTGCTGCTCTCTCTGTCAGAAATAGATGGCTTTTTATGATCTGGTAAAAAGCCCAGTCCAAATTTTTACTTCTCAGGTAAGATAGATTCACATTCAGTTGAAGGTTCAGCAGTTCTTATTCCCTAACCACCAGCACACCTCTGATCAAGCTCTCATCCTTCAGTCCTGCTCAGACAACTGAGCACTATTTTTTTGCCCAGGCTCAAGGAGTCTCAGTTTCATTCTTTCTTTCTATATTTTTTCCTGTTGACTGACTCCTCTGAGCAGCTGCTTAATGTTACTGTGCTGTATGTCAAAGCAACACATACTCATCTTCCCTGCTGCCTCTTCCTAGCAAACAGAAGACCTGATGGATTATTGGTCAGACAGAATTTGCATTTTAACCAGGCTCTGGGCAATCAAATATTTGCCATTCTGATTAATTTATCATCTGACAATTTTTCTAATCAGATTTTTCTGTCCATTTTTAAATATGAATCAGGCCATTTCCCCTCCTTGAACCTATGTTTACTTGCAGCTAATGACATGTCCTTCGGGCTATCAGCTTAAACCAATGAACAAACAAGACTTCCTTCAGCTGCGGGGCCATAGCAAAAATGACTTGGTAATTTAATACAAAATAATAAAGATCATTACTTTAATTACATTTCAATATTTTGCTAATGTCTCATTTTCCATTTTACCATCTGTGATAAGTATGCATCTGCTTTAGCAAAGACACGTACCTGTCTGTTGAGCATAATCATAAAGGTGCAGGAGCAGATATTAAGGCAGATGGAGTTCCCTACATTGTTCAGCACCAGCTCTACAGGGCTCTCATATCTGACAATTCTCTCTACCCAATAAGAAAAGCTCACCTTTACAATGGCAAGGATGGTGCTATGAGCAACACTGCCAAACTGATTAATTTGGATGCAGTTATGCTCTCCCTGTGTTCTCCAGAACCTGCCACCTGCTTGCAATACAGGTGCTTGCAGCAGAGCAGCTTCCTTCACTTCTTACAGCAGCAAACTTCTGTGCCAAGTAATGTGTGAGGGAAGGTCTGCCTGAGACTTCTGTGAGCACCCAGTGTGTAAGGAACCTTCAGCTACCCACTAACAGAGAACAGTGTGGAGCAGGGAAAAGAACATAAAAGGGAAACTGGAAAGAGAAAGGAGATTGTTCAATTTTTAGAAAAGGTGATTTTCAGTGAAATATAGTCATTATAGCGGCCAGAAGGTTGAGGGAGGTGATTCTCTGCTCCACTCAGATGAGACCCCACCTGGAGTACGGTGTCCAGCTCTGGAGCCCTCAGCACAGAAAAGACATGGACCTGTTGGAGTGGGTCCAGAGGAAGGCCACAAAAATGATCAGAAGGCTGGAGCACCTCTCCTGTGAAGAAAGGCTGAGAGAGTTGGGGTTGTTCAGCTTGGAGAAGAGAAGGTTCTAGGGAGACCTTGCTGCTGCCTTCCAATACTTAAAGGGGGCTTATAAGAAAGATGGGGACAAACTTTTTAGTTGTGATACGACAAGGGGCAACAATTTTACACTAGAAGGGGAGAGATTTCGACTAGATATATGGAAAAATTTTTTACAATGATGGTGGTGAAACCCTGGAACAGGTTGCCCTGAGAGGTGGTAGATGCCCCATCCCTGGAAACATTCAAGGTCAGGTTGCACAGGCTCTGAGCAACCTGATCTAGTTGAAGATGTCCCTGCTCACTGCAGGGGGCTTGGACTAGATGACCTTTAAAGGTCCCTTCCAACCCAAACCACTCTATGATTCTATGATTATAGAATTTCAATTCTCTCTTAACAGCTTTTAATAGTAGCAGAATAGTAGCTCTTCCTGAAAGCATTTAATTTCTTTGGTTTTAAAGGGCTAATTTTTATCTTCATAAATACAAGTGATTAACATAGTGGAGAAAAATCTTAGGGCAGCACAACTTATCCTTCTGGTTGTTTTTTTCTTTATAGTTTATTTTGCAAATTCAGCCACAGAAGTGATTTTCAGTCTGTCAAGCGTGGACAGCATTTCACTAACCCATACAGATGCTTAAACAATTTTGTGGCTTCTATCTGCTTCTCTCTAGATTAAATATTCATAAGGAGCTACCTTTCATTTTCTTAGCTGGTGTAGTTACTACAATTAAACTTATTTGGTATGTCTCCAGCAATTTATGTTATAGGAAGAATAAATACAAAGGAAACGGCAGAGTACAAACAGCTTAGCCACTAAGAAAAGTACTTGCCATATTTCTTAACCTTTCCAATATGCTGCAACTTTTTACAAGCAAAAAAGCATCTCTAGACCACATGAAACTGCATACACATACACCTCCTGCTTGGTAATCTCCTGCCATGGACTAGGAAAATTGATTCCCTAGACGGCTTCTAGGTCCCTTCTCACATCTTCTATATTATCCTAATAATATATGAAATTTTCTACTTCTTCAAATAAGCTGAAACTGAATAAGATTGTGCCCTTACGGTGCTAGCAATCTGCTAGTTAAAACTTAGCAGTCTCTGACGATGAACCAAGTGTGAATGTATCTTTGATAGCATGTTTTCTAAATACCATCAAAGGATATTTTCAAATACACTTCAGAACTTAGCCAGAAGAAAAGCCGTTAACTATTGAACTTAAAAATTTCTGGCTTGAAGAAGATGATGCTATTTTAATTGATTTAACTTGAGTAATACAGTCATGAGAATACATTAGTCCAATTAAAGCATATTGTATACAATGGTAATTCTACCGTATATTTCACTTACTGTTATATATACTCTTATATATTATATTAAGTTGAACCCCCTGGTAAAAATAAGAGTTCTGTGAAAGGCAAATCTGATGACAGTATTGTGAGCTGGGGAATTTCTGAGTTAGTTCAAAAGATGAAGAAGTATTTGTCCATTTTGCCAACAGGGCAAATCAAGACTGAAAACATGCAGACAAATCTTTCCAAAGTCATCTGTAATCTGTACACGGGAAATGGGCTCAAGGTCAGAGACCAGACTCTGTGCTGCATTTCTCTGGGGCAATACACAGAAGTTAGAGGTCTAAGGAGAACGGGACAGTTAGAAAGGACAGAGGAAAGTGAATGACACTTCATCCTATATTTGTAACTCCCTGATCCTGATCTGCCTCAAGGAAAAATTCTCAGTGAGATCTGCTGTAGGCTACGGCAGCTTCCTCACTGCTGTTTACAAGCTGCTCAGCAGCGCAGGGCTGCGAGAGCACACTGCTCTAAACCTACCCTTACCTAACAAGAGGGAAGAAGGGCGTGTATGCATGCTAATGCTTCTCAGGGCGATCTTAGTCCTTACTTTGGCTTCTGAAAAGGCTGTGTCAGGATTAAATATCTTCTCTTGTAGATCATAGTATGGGACTGCCTTTCATAAAGCAATTCACAAAGGAGGCTGGTTCATGGGAATTGATACCAAACCAAACACAGGTTGGCAGAGACACATGCTGAGATAAGGAGACACTACTGACTGACTGTGAATTATAATGATAATGTGTATTTAGCTATGCTTCCCATCTAGAGTTCACAGTTTGAAAATGCTTCTCAACTCTGGGGTACATTGTATTTATTCAGAAACCAACTTTCCAACCTTTCACTTATTTATGAACACAACTTTCATTGAGTGTAAGGTACGAGTGTCACTCTAAGGAAGAACACACCCACACTGTTTGCAAAACAAGTTTTCCCTTGACATATTACTTAAATAAAGACATTTTATGTGGCAAGAATGTGACCTACCTTTTTAGTCTGATTCGCATTTACCAAACTGCAACTTCAAAATGCCTTTGCCGTGAAGCTGAAGGATCTGGTTGTATTCTTTGGGCATTGCATGGAAACCGGGTTTAGGTAGCTGGTTGTCGTAGTAGTGGTGGCTGATTGGCATCTTCTCTGTGGATTTTGAGAAAGGCCAGAAGCCATAGAGCTTCACATTCTCACACAGCTCTAGAGCAGCACTAGTGATCATAAAACCAGATGACAACCGGTAGGCTTTCACACCCTTAGTTCTCCAGAACTGGGCAAGACTTTTCAGATAGGTGGGGTGAAAAAATATTGCCCTTTGGGTTGCCTTGAACTCTTGCAGAGTGTGATATACTTTGAAAGAAGTGGCTGTGTTGCTTCTGAAGGAAAATGCTGGCAATAAAAGTAAAGCATCTCCATACACTGCAATGTTCTCCAGAAATTCTGTCTTTTTTTCATTTAGTTTGTTGTATCTGCAAAGTACAACATTTCAGGAAGAGAGTGAATGGAATGTACTATTGATAGAAATAGTACAGACCAAAACCAACACAACTGCCATTGCATATATGAGTTATGAACTCTGCTGCACCAGACCAGCATGTCTGCATTGCAGATTTATACCAACCTTTTATATGTTATGAAAATCTGCCTTTACTGTATAATAAGAACATACTTCATAGGATTGAATTGGCAATATGGGAGCTCCAAACCAGATCAAATTCACTGCTAATGAGATCAAATCCTGATTACAGAATCGATTGATTCAACAAATTTCAAATGGGAATGCACAAAAAAACACTATTTATACTCTCTCTGTTTAAAAATACATGCACTATAATTTATACTCCATGTGTTTATGAAATGTGTTTCTTACATCAATACAATACCTCTCTTCAAAACCTGGGTGTCTGCCCTGTGTGGAAATACAATTATGCATGTGACCAGTCTTGGAGTGTTAAAGATTTGTGTGTGCTCAAGTTTTGCAGGGTCTTAGCTGCTTTTGATATACTTTTAAAATAGCTGAAAATATAGGCGTGTCTATTTACCTCCTTTGACTACAAAGGAAACACATGGAGGTCTGTAAAGACTTGGAGATCTAACTTCACAAATGAAGAAGATTTATCCTCAGATGTTTTGGTTCCCCAATAACCAGCAAAGAGGCTTAGTTCTCACCATTGGACAACTCCTTGGTCCCAAATATTAAATAGTCAACTTCCAGAGTTATCCAAGAAGTGATACAAAACACAGTAGGGTCACTCAACTCGTTTCCTCTGTAGATCTGAGTTGTCTGAATCACCTGAACATATGGCTCTCGCAACCCCTTTGGGATTCAAAGCACCGAGTCCTCTTTTGCAGGTAGTTGTCTATCTGAGCAATGAATTTTCACCCTTTAAAGGCTGCCAGACTGTACTTTTCACAAATGGTTCCAGCAGAAACTGGAAAACTTGGTTTTGTTTCTCTTCACAACTTGAGTAGGTTCAAACCCTCTTCTCAAGCAGCACTTGAGGACAACACAAGACAGAGGACAGTTGCCACTGCCATTTCCATTCAAAAGCCTCACAGAGGAGTTAGCAGTTACCTCTTGCACAACTGAACTCATGCAAGGAGGGATACACCCCTTCTCAGCTTGAAAGGGCTTAAACTTACAGCTTCTGCTTCCCAGAAAAGTGCCATTACCATCAGACTCTGAAACAAAATGAATGAGAGAAACTCAGCCCCTCCTGTTGACCCTGGGCCTCTGTGCATGCAAGAGTCACACAGCCAACACAAGCAAGAAATGCCTAAGCCTATGTCTAGGAAGGGGGATGAAGGGTGAACTTCTGGCCTCTACTCCAAGAATTTTCTCTGTTTCTACTCAGTGTAAAGTACATAAAGAGCCCTCAGGACAGAATTCAGATACCTGTTCTTCCTCAGCTAGAAGCCTGAACAACTCAGCCTCGTCTTGTTTTTCCTTCCCCCGCCCCGCTGCTGTAAAGTGCAGTGTAACCCAGCTCCATTAAGACAAGTAAGAACTGTGCTTCTTTCCTCTAAGAGAGTTCACCTACACTGTACACCCTGACAGACACAATTCAAAAGCTGATTAACCTTAACAACCATAACATCAGACTAACCCAGTACCCAAACGTGGAATTAGAAATTAAAGTGAATAAAGTCATAATAGGTCTTCTGAGAGAAGAGACAGAATTAGTTCTGCTAAATGGTGCCAAGTTGCTTCCTGTTCCTCCCTCAAAAGCATTTAAAGTGTCCTCTGAATATTTAAATAATTAATTTTTCAAAATCCTAAAGTCTTCTCATAACGTCATTTCAACCTCACACAGGTTTAGCTCCTATTTCCTTCAGTGTAACTCCTATTAACCCTGGTGTGGTTTAATCTGGCTAAAAATGAGTGCAGCTGCCGCAGAACACTTTGTTCAAGCCCAGACAAATCATGCATCAGGTCAGTAGTCACCAATGATGCTGAGTCACTGAAGAAAGTTTTCCTTATTCATATTCTTCTGCAGCCCCACTAACATCAATGAGCTAAATCTATTTGGGGAAGCAATAATTCATCTTCATTTAAGTCAAAAAGGGCTGGATAAGCATCAAAGTAGCTAGTACTCATTGCAAAAAATCAAGTTCTATCCTTGAAGCAATGGCAAATGCCTGTTATTAATTTCTATGCTCACTGTACTTTCTTCATCTTCCTTTAAAGGAAAAAAAACAAACCAACCTTTGCCTGATGTTGTCTATTTGACAAATACAGATATGACAGACAATAAGATACAGTAAGATCAGTAAGCAGTAAATAACATGCCACAGCAGTCCTTTTCATAGATAAGCTGCAGTTCCAGCCTGCTGAAGATGTCAGATTAGTCAGACTGGCTTTATTAGATTTTCTTTTCATCAATAAGGTGAAAAAAAAAACAACTTTGCTGAGAAAAAAGTGTGTGAGCAGCTTTTGTATGGATTGAGAAAATGGATTGCAGAAATTGGGCCTCCATTCAGGAAATAGCCTTCACCAGAGCAGCCTCTAAGCACATTACCTAAGGACATGTGCTTACAGTCGTACTGATAGAGTCGGACAGACATTTACAAGCTTTCCTGAATTATAATTTCTTTCTTATTTTGGGGGTCATGAGGGTCACAGAGAGGAAGACAAGAGGCTTGGGCTTGCAATCATCAATTTTACTGTCATAAATTTTGGACTGGTGCCAACCGAGGCACTTGCTAATCTGGGCATTGCTGACTCCTTTCTGCTACAAACAAGGCCAGGTTTAAGTTAGGCTGGTACATATTTTACATGGGAACTAAGGCTTAATGAAGTAATCTGCATGCACTGCTCTCCATGCTGGTATCCCAATGGGTTTCCAACAAAATCTAAATCATGTCAAACAATTACACAATACTGCACAGAAAGAGATTTGCAGTAGTACTTACTTCTGAGCTATGATACTCGGATTAACAGTCACAAGGTTTGTTTTATTGCCGACATCTTTGCTAATGCTTCCCGTGGTTGGAGGGAGGTTACACCTGAAATTAAGAAGCATTCACTTAAACAGATGTGCACCAGAATGCTTTACAGTTATTATTTGCAAATTCCTCTCTTGTGCAATGACACTTTCACATCAGCTCCCATGGATCTCTAAGCACTTTACAAATATTAAATAAGGCTTACAGCACTTCCAGTAAAAATATTTAATCTGCTGTACAGATGGTTAAAATGGGGCACAGAGAGCTCGTTTTCATCAATCATCTCACAAATCAGAAGCAAAGTCAAAATCCCAGCAGAAGGCAGTCTATGAATGCCCTATGTTAGCTGCTAGGAGATCTTGCCCCTTTTGCCTAAACAACGTATTTCTTCAGAAAGTCTTCTATTATTTTCTGTTTTAAAACAGTCTAACATCAGTCCCTCTGCTTGATCTGATGTTGACAGCTGCCCCATGGGACAACAGCATAACTTGCCTAACTGCAGAAACAGTCTTTCTGTAAAAGATAAAGCCTTTTTTTAAAGTCAGTTACTTAGTAAGTTTAGCACCTCACTATGCAGATTTCTCATTTTTATTAAGACAGTTATCTAACTGGAAAGACTTGGATTTTGTTGGGTTTTTTTTAATTTGAAAAGCCCAGATATTAGTCAAAAGCAGGAGAGGAAACAAAATCTAGAAGACTGTGATTGGATATCACTGAGAGAAGAATCTTCTCTTGGTTACTCTGTTCCCTTGCAGGAACTATGAACTGTGAGTCACGTACTAAGACAGTGGACCAAATTAATCCCCGGTTTTCTACACAATCTAGAGAGTGAACTCAAAAAAACTGCTTACATTAGATGCCTAATTTTTTAGATGGGTAACAGAAGGTGAGACAAACAGCAGGGCAGTTAAATAACTGCATTAGTGAGCCAACACAAGGCTAAGTAAACCCTTTATTAAACCAGAGGTGAAGGTAAACATGTGACATTTCTTTGTTATTTCAATTTCAGGGTTTTCTTTACTCTTCTGATCAACAAAGAAAAAAGTTCACTCTCCTAAAGGATGTTAAATGAACAGAAATTTCAGGTTCTCAGGTAATCACGTTTCACATCACTGGCAAAGTATCTTTGCAATCAGATCATATATGCATCCATATACTCCTCTCTTTACTTAGGAAGCAGCATTCTGAAATCTACAAAGCAGAAGGAGTATTCTTAGAGAGTCAGAAATAAAGAATTGTCAAGATCCTTCGTCACTGCTACCAACTGGCATTGGCATGCTTCCAAGCCTGCCAAGTGTTTAGAAACATTTGACACCCTTGAAGATGAAGCAGCTCGTACCTAAACACAAAGTCAGAACGATCGATTTCAGCTCCGCAGCTGGAATTTTTCAAAATGCCTCCATTTCCAACCACAGCACAGGTCTTGAAGGGATAGGCTGAAAGAGGAGAGGACTGCAAACAAATACAAAGACACAGACAATGCCTTATAAATCTTTTGATTGTTTCTTCGCATCTTTAGTCATTTGTCCTTGCAGGTTTAATCCAGTAAATCCCAGTGAAAGCATTCACCATTTAGCAGACAAGGTTGTCAGGCCTGGACAGTCAAGAGCCAAAAATAGGCACAGGCTAAGGAACTAACTTGTGCTGAAGATAGTTTACATTTACCCATTTTCCTTTGCACCGTAACAGACTGGGGGTTGTTACACAGTCATTGACTTTGTCAGCTAATAGAAGTAAACTACTCATTACTTAGTCATCACACAACTATATTTGATGTAAAATAATGAATTTAGGGGAACCTGAAGATGCTGTAAAAGAAAATCACGTGCCCTGGCTTAACTCACAGTGAATGTGACAGCTAACTGAAGAGGTTACTGTTCCTGGCTGTTCACCCTTCCTACTCTTCTTGTTAGGGGTTGTTGTCTTGCAGTGGGGAAGCTGAACGGGAGCTAAATGCATCCACTTCTGAACCAGCACAGATCATAACTCAGCAAATTAATTTAAATAGTTGGCTATTTCAATATAGTTGGCTGTTATCCCAGGGTGTCAGAAGTATCTCATACATCTCACTCAGCCCCTCCGGCTGTGAGAGCACTGACATTCAATAGACAGGACAACATCTGGGCTACTTTGACTGTAGAGACTGAACCCACTTGTAAAATTGAGTCAAAATGTGGTTACACAAAGCATCATCCTTCCTCCTTCTCTCACCAGCTTGCCCAAAGAGAAGCAGGAAAGGACACTGCTATGATCAAGGCAAAAAGTGTGGGGAAAGTGGCAGACACCATGTTGCCTGGCAATACATTACAAAACCACATGTTTGAATATTTTGTCCAATTTTGAAAAGACAGTGGGAGAACACAAAGGCCAGACAACTCTGCTTGGCAAGTGTATATGCACATAAAACATACCACTTTTTTCTTTCATTCAGTTTAAATTTGGAACCACTGTAACCTCTAGTGCAATGAAGTTTTTAGTGATTCACAGCAGCATCTGAAAGGACTAGACTCATGGTAGCTGGGATCTCACAAATCAAGAATGCCAGAGGTGGGTAAGAGGGCTCCCATGTGCTCTTACTTCAAAGAAATTAAGTACATCTTTGTGCCCTTCTTTGTCTCGACTCCAGGGCTTATATGTCTGTATGTCTTGAGCTACAAAATCTGATTCCTTTGCTCAACCTGTGTTTCTGGCTGCAAAGGCCCCACCCCAGTGGGCAACACAGCTGGTGAAAGGGCTGGAAGGAATGTCCTGTGAGGAGGGGCTAAGGACTTTGGGCTTGTCTAATTTGGAGAAAAGGAAGCCGAGGGGTGACCTTACGGCTCTCTACGGCTTCCTGAGGAGGGGAAGTGGAGAGGGAGGTGTTGATCTCTTCTCCCTGAGGTTGAGTGATAGGATGTGTGGGAATGGTTCAAAGCGGCACCAGGGCAGGGTCAGATTGGACACTAGGAAGCATTTCTTTCCTGAGAGGGTGATCACACACTGGAACAGGCTTCCTAGAGGGGTGGTCAATGCCCCAAGCCTGTGAGTGTTTAAGAGGCATTTGGACAATGCCCTTAACAATGTACCTTAACTTGCTCAGCCCTGAATTGGTCCGGCAGTTGGACTGGATGACCATGGCAGATCCCCTCCAACAGAAATATTCTATTCTATTCTATTCTGTTCCGTTCCATTCTAATTCAGTACTCACCAAAATAGCCTCCAGAAGTTACATGTCCAAGCCTGTACCAGAAATGGCACAGGAATACAAGGAATATGAAATGTTGTTCCAGACTGGAATGTCTTTGAAAACGGGAATGAGAAAAGCAAGGCAAACATTTTCAGAGGATTCACTCCTGAATTCATCTGGCTGCCAAGCCAGGCTGCAACTTGTGTTCTGTAGCAACTCTGTCTACAATCTGATCTATACCTGTCCATGCCTTCAGCACTGTAGACAAAGGCAAAAAAAAGGTCTTACAAGGTTAATGAAGAAGTGCGTAATAGGGGGTGAAGGGTCTCTTCCAGAGCAATCAAACAAAGCAGCTCTATTACTAACCCAAAATACATACAATACAGCAATTATAATAACAGGTAAATACACAGTTCTTACCACAGGCAGCATCTTAAAAATGTCCTCTGTAATGAGGATGGTCTTTTTACTGTCCACTTCGTAACTCATGTTACTTCCCAGTGGGGTGTTGTTTTGAGAAGCAATAAAATTGTGAACTGCATCACAGCAGGAAGCTAATTCTGACCTGCAAAAAACCCAAACAAAACCTGCTCAAAGACAGGCAAATAAGTAGGAGAGTGGTGGTAGAGGACTAGATGAAGGAAAACCAGTTCTAATTAACTAAGCAACAAAAGGCTGTATGAATCCTCCACAATGTCATTTCCCTTGCCTTGCTTTACAAAGCCAGTCCATTTTCACAGCAAATGCTCAGAAACTAATCGGACCAAGAACTCCTCTTATCCTGTCTTTCTCTCTTGGTTTCCCTTTTCCATCCAGAAAGTCTTCTCCTTACTATTAATTGCTAAGATTATTATAGAAACACTGAGAGACTTCAGTCTTCAAAGAATTAACAATGAGATTTCAATCAACATAGAATGAGTGATTGTAAGAAGGCTGAAAAAAGAAAGAACCAAGGAGATGAAAGGAATGGTGATGGAAAGTACTGGATATAGTACTTAGTGAACAGTTAGATGGTTGCAAGCCAATTAATTAATAATTCATTTCTGCAACTGTTCAGTGCTGTTTTCCTGTGTACATTACCACAGATGTTAAATAAATTACATCACAACTTGCAAATAAAGAAGATGGATATCTCTGTGGTAGAGACAGACAGCCTAGCTGCTCCCTGAAACACCTAGCTGAAGTCCTGAAATAGATCTGAGTGCCAGGGATTCACTCAAACTTTATGTAGGAGTGATGGCTATCACCCATCTTACAATTCCTGCTACCTTCAAATTTATAAAATATTGTGTGTGCAAACATCCTGTATTATTAACCATGAAATGCAACTAAAAGCTGTATCAGGTCAGCAATGCTATAATTCATTTTGTTTTACAGAACAATGTTCTCTCTGCTGCCACTGGATCTGATTTTCAGACAGAAAGGCTGAAATACTCATCACCAGCCATTATCTATCAATTGGTAGGACATAGCTATCTCATTGGATGAGATACTGAAAGAACTACTAACCATTTAGAGAATAAAATTAATTGTGTCCTATTTTAAACATATGGAAAAATACAAATGGAGCAATGAGGCAGAAGAGCCAAATTATTAAGTCTGGGAACACTGGATGTTACTGAACCACTCTTGATGGAGTCCACTTGCTTTTCTTTCTTGTACGCTTTTTCCTGTAACCACCTCCTTCTAATCTCAGTAAGTACTGCAGTAGTAAGAGGATTCAGATATCACTGTCAGGTCCTGAGGGCACCACCAAACCTCATTACCCCTGCCCAGCCCCCTGGGGCCACCTCAACCTGCCCACGAACCAGGACCCTGTTTCATTCCCCCAAGGCCATCAGTCCCTGCCTCAGCAACACCACAGCAAGGCCAATCTCCAGATGTGCCCACCCTGTCCCCAGGGAGGTGCCCAATGCCCAGGGCTAAGGCTGCCCCACTCCCAGCCATGGGTGGGACAGGCCCAGCTGCCAGTCCCTGCTCTGCTGGCCAGGTCATCGCGCTGGGATCCCACTCCCTGTCCCTTAGGGAGCAGCCGTCCCTCACTGCTCTCTGGCAATCACTTGGAGAAGAGGAATCGCAAAAAACATCATTTTGATTTCCCCAAGTTTTTTCTTAAAGCTAAATGAAGCAGGCCTAAATATTATCTGTGTCAATCACTGGGTGTTCAGAGAAGGAGGAATAATGCCAGAATATTCTTGCCCAGCTTTAGTAAAACAGCTGTTTTGTGTTTGATGGCTACCAGAACCTGAAAAAGCAAACTGATGATGGGTAACATTCATTAATACAGATGATGTGTTTTTGCTTTTTATTACTCATTCCACCAGAATGAGTGCTTCAATAAAAGCAGAAACAGTCTGGAAGAAAAACAGATGTCAGAATTAATAAGAAAGTAATAGTTTAAATTAATATTATGGATTGACTGAGGAAGTAAAACAGAGCCAGGCTAGTTCCTAAATGCAGTGAGAACAAGAGAATACATACTGACTGATATATATTCTTATGTCACCTAAGAGCATATGTGCTAAAACTTTGGAGGTAACAACAGAAACCTCTTACTTAGATCAAGTCATGACACAGAATCCCACTATGCCCAATCATCCATGCACAGAGCTCCAGTGGGAACACATGTAACCTGCAGACAGCAATGCCTACCGGCAATATATTTAGTGATTTGTTCATGTGGGATTTTGTACAAGCTGTGACACATGGCACCTCTACAACTGACAGCAAACAATGAGAGGACAGAGTCTGGGCAGTTCAAGCAATCTATTACTGCAACCATCATCATAGTATTAATGTAATATGTGGTCTCTGTCATAAGGTAATGGCACTCTGAAGAACATGTACTTCATAAGATTATGAAATCTATCATATAAGCCAATTAATTCTTTTAATAAGTCCTACGTGTAAAGTGCTGCAAATCCAAGACAACATTTTAACTCGTGTATCATGCCACCTGGGGAGTGAGAAATTGTAAAGACCCACCATACAGAGAACTTCCTAACCAGATGGTGGGATAAGAAACAAGGGTCAGAACCTTAACAGTACCAGGGGGATGTGAGATGCAGAATCTGACACAACTGTGTGAACTTCATAGTATTTCTTTTGTGTACACTACACTTCAGTGTGATGCCAGTGCATGCAGACCTGGGGCCAGAGGGCATTCTTCGTTGCTGAGAACAGTGTGAAATATTTTGCTGTCATACACTGGACTAAAGTGAGGCGGGAGGAGCAGAAACGTGGATGGAGATGGACACTGCAGAAGTATCAAGATATGCAAAACATTGTTCTAAGTAGTAGATGCTCAACTGTACTCTAAGGCCATGGTGAGGAGGGTGAGAAAAACATTCTAATTTGCACTAAAGAAAGCTTAAGTTCAGTGTTAGGAAGCACATTGAAACAGGTTGCCTAGGCAAGGTGTAGAATTTTAATGACTGGAGACTTTTAATAGGCTATTACTGAAAGAAGTTTGGCCAGATTAAAGTCTAAGTCCATTTGATTCTAAGTCACCTTTTACAAACATCTGTAGTGAATATTTGTTTGCAAAAAGAATATTTTATCAGTCCCGTTATGAAGCCCTTGCACATTTTCCACACCAGCAGGGCTTACACAGATATATCTCCTTGTGGATCTTCAGATATCCAACACACATAAACACCACACAAAAGAGATAACCAAACACAAAGTAAGACTAGCAGATATTTAAAGCTGTAAGTCCTGTAAACCCAGTGCTAAGTGTATTTCACAGCACAGTTTGCATTATCATTTGAACCAAGGGCAAAGTATTCCAAGTGACAGAAAAAGTCTATACTTGCCTAATAGCTTGTTTCAATAGTTCACCTAGCTTGCATGTTTGTAATCATTAGTTAATGTGAGCTATTGTACTGTACATGTGAAGACAACAAGGACTTTGAGGTTTCATACTGAAGAGACTGTTGTGACAAAAAAGAACTCACGAAAAATTCCACTATAAAACAGCAGAATTTGAAGGGTGCAGCTACAAACAGTGAGACTACCTTTTAGCTCTGTCCACTGCCGTAATATTTTATAATGAGCAAGCAATTACCTTATTGTACTGCACTGGGGGCTCTAGACAATGTTATGGGTTTCTCCAGGCTTTAGTCAATTCAAGTCAATATAATTAAAGTGCAATGAGGCATCTTATGACATATTCCAGTCATTTTCTAAAAGATGTGGTTAAATCTGATATCTGAAACAGAAGTTGTTGAAGGGGAATACTACAGTGACAGCCCTTGAACTGTCTATAAATGAAGTAACATCATAAATGCCTAAGACAATGAAAGCCAAAAGGGTTGAATCTGAAATTGAAGCTGAATACGTAAAACTGTAATAAGATTTTCAAACCAAAGACAACTTATACAGTCCACCATGAAGACATAATTAACTCGGTCTGATCCAAAATTAGGTTCCCCTTTTAGGAATCCTCCAGTCTTTAGGAAAGTATACAGAGCAATTAAAAGATTCTACCATTTTTCCAAACTGTCACCAAATACTATCTCTCCACCCAGCCTTTTTCTCTTTGGAAATAGAAATATGTCTCTGAATAGATATTTCTGATTTTACACATCATCTATTAAGTTTATGCAGCAAATGTACTCTTAAATCACACCATAATCTGAGAGTTCTGCATATCTTCCTGTATACTGGAATGGAAGATTTCAGAGAGTGCAGTGGAATTATTGATCTGTTTAGTGTCAGAAAAGCTATTGATTATGTGGTGTTGTGAGCTTATGCAAGCATAAATTGACCTTGCAAGGTATTTTATTTGTATTTCAACTGTGGTTCATGGCAGTACACAGATGTGTTAAGCAATATCGTTATATATGTTAGAGTGTAGCACACTACAAATTAATCTGTTTAAGAAGGAGTGCGATTTTATAATCCGCAGGAATGTTTAACACACACTTTTCAGAAGAGATATTAAAGTGGGAAAAGGGTAATAGAGGTCGAGTGGAATAAAAAGCAGGAGGGGAAATGACAGGATCAGGAAAATAGGTTGATCTTTTAACTACTCTTTTTCAAGAGCCAGAGTTCATTTTTTCAAGTAGTAATGCTTCCTTTTTATAAAAGTTAAAAATATTTTGGCAGGGTGGAGCAGCATGCCAGCTAAACTGCAGTCAGGGGTTTCAAAACTGTATTTTACACCTAGGAATTTCTTTCTCCCTTCATAACCAGATGCAAATAAGGTTTGTCAGGTACTTCCATGGGGAGGGGGCCCCGTATCCACAGCTCACACAGGGCTGTTCCAGTCTGACACCACTCCTGAAGAACTGTTGCACAGCTTTGACAGGCTCCAAGCTCAGCGAGACAGCCCAGAAATACAATGCCTAGAGGCTTCTCTGAAACACAGCATCTGCTCAGCCTTTCTCTATATTCTCTATATCCTCCTTCCCCTCCCAGTCATTCTGAGGGTTGTTTTAGTCATTTGTTAGCTTCCAGCAAAAACAGTTGCAACTGTCTGGAAAACCTGCAGATTATTTGCCACGATGAGTGTACAGCAGAGATGAGAATAAATGACGCTTAAAAGTCTGCAAAGCCAAGAGATGTGAAGGTATAAAAAACAATTACAGCTTGCAGCCAATTGGGCTCTGTAATTTGTTGCACTAATGAAACATTTCTTTTAAGTGGAAAACCTTTGAAGAATACTAATATAATAATTAATATTCAAGTTACCTAGGGAACCTGAGACTCTACTGACTGTAGCTAGAAGAGCTTTTGCAGATGAAGCTGCCCAGCACAGCTTTTTTCTGAAGCTTTAAGAATGATGCTTCCAGGCATCTGCAAGATTATTTCCCCTCCCTTTCCAAGTTTGTAACAATCCTCTCTTATAATCAAGAAATCCAACGACTTGCTTTGCACAAAGTAAGTTAGAGCTGATGTAAATGTGAAAAGGGAGGAAGAATTCAGGTGGGCTTAGAAACAAGGGGATAATGTGGAAATGCTAGATGATTGTAGTGCCATAAAGAACAAGAGAAATTTTTTTAAAAAGAATAAGAGAAGCAAAGCTGAATTTCATAAAGGAGAGGTCTAAAAAATATTTAACTAGTTCTCTGTATGTCAGTAGCAGTAAACGTTGGAGAAGAATTTCCCGAAGTCACTGTTAGGATTAATTCTGGTATAGGTACACCACCTTTGCTAGTATCTATTGTGAAGTTAGATGAATCCTTTTAGCAATGGCTGACAAACACTAATGTGGGGCACAATAAATCTTAACTAGACTGCAAGAGCAATGAACCAAGTGCTTGCACTTGCTCCTCTGAGGGCAGCCTAAATCTGGCAGTGCTGATGTCAGTGTTACAGATACTGGAATAAGTGAAGGCCAGGAGACTGGTTCCCCATCAGAGGCTGAACAAAAAACAACCATGGAAGAGTGACTGTGGATAAGGGAGGTATTAAAGAGAACATCATGGCTTGTACTTGCCTCATGATTCTTCGTGAATTTGAGGAACACATGGGTAAACATCATGTAGCTCTCGAGAACCACTGAGTACTGCCAGACAGCAACCTAGCCAAGTGCACGTGAGCATGCACAGCAGAGTAGCCTTAGAGAAAGCAATTTGGAAAAGGAAATGACAGCTCTCTGATGATAAATGGACACAGTTTGCACAGCTGCATGGCAAAGATGACCTAGCTAGTAGAGGGTCAACCTGAAATTCTGCACTCTGCTTTTTGTACTATTGGTTGGCAAAAACACGGTGGTTTGTGCCATGCGTGGCTGTCAGCTGTAACCCTTTTGCCAAATACAAAGGCAAGTATTTCTTTCCTGCATTGCAATTCTAATTCATATTCTTTTCTTTGGCCTGGATCTGCTGGGAGTGAGGCTTACAAATAGAATTGATGTGTACTCATTGGCACACAGTGCTGCCTTCTAGGAACACAAGAGTTACTGGCTCAGATCACATATTCATTCATTCCACTACCAGTACGATGGTAGCCAACAGCAAAAGCTGCAAAGGAAAACACAAGAAAGCTTCTTTGACAAAGTCACTACCCCACAGGAAGCTGCTTTTGAACCTTATTAATTAGAGGTTAGTTTATGCCCTGAAGCATAAGCCATTAAATCCCTTATAAATATGCATGCCTGTACCTCAGAACTGCAGGATAATACAGAGATGCCATACAATTGACACCACGACTGAGAAGCATGCGAGTGTTCACTCCATTTAACAGATGGGCAAACAGGGAAAGAAGTCCAGCAGCTTCTCTGCAGTCAAGTCAGCAGGCAGACTTCTGGTGGCACTGGCAGGTGAGTAACATGACACAGCCAGCTTCAAGCTCTCCTCTGGAAGGTGGCTAGCTGTACTACCCAATTCCTGTTGCACAGCCCCTCTGAGACTGATTTCTTCTTCTGCAAAATGGGTGTGTTTTCTACCTATTCAATGAGACTTTTAGAACTGAATACAATTTGTATTATACAACCATTATGAATTGCTGACACTAGGTAAAGTTAGAAAAAGCAAGAGATGTACTGCCAACAGATTATTAATTAATTTATCCCACCACATTTCTAGAAGCTTTGCTCCTGATAGAGCTCTGTCAATGTATCTTTTCTCGGTTCGAGTGTCCTTGCAAAGCTAGTTCCAGGCTCTTGCGCTTAAGTCCAATAAATAAGTTTGGGAGTGCTGTAAGCATGGAGTGTATACAGATTTAGTTAGTAAATTTTATACTGAATTTGGTTTTCTGGGTTTTTTAAAGCCTCTATCGGCCAACTGCTAAGAGCCTTGAAGGTTTCCCATGTGATCTGGGAGGAAGGACAACTATAAAATTTTAACATCCTATTTTCAGAAAACATCAGAGAGAAGTTTAAGAGAATGGAAGAAGAAAGAAAAGACTTATGCAAAAGTAAATATCTTTTGTAAAATAATGAATTGCAATGGTACCAAAGTATCAGTCCTTGGTCATATCAATGGAATTTCTGGATGATACCAAAGCAGATCAAATTTCATAGGGACACAAGAATATACAGTACCATCATCAGAATTGCAACATGGGATGTACACACATGAACTAGCTAATACTCAGCTAGTCTGGATGTTAAAAAACAAATGAAACCACAAGAGCACAGCCCCTGAACACTGATTAAGTAATAAGAGTTTGTCCAGCCTGCGCTGAACCATGGGTTTCAAAAGATCTTTTTCACTTGGCATTTGAGCAAAATTAAAGCCAGCAAGCTCACCTCATTGCACATACAGTCCACATTCTCTAGGTGTCTTAGTGCACCCCACAGTTTTCACTTTTGATTATTTCCAGTCTGATCATGGGTTGTATAACCCACCTTGACTACTTAGGACCCACACTCCTTGCTGGAAGGCAAAGACAGCAAGAGGAACAGCAAGCAGGCTGTACTTAAGAGTCCAACAGTCTTACATGACAGTTTAGATAGAGAGTGTCCCATAGGCCTGGAAGATATGGAAAAAGCGGAAGGGAGATTGCAGAAGCAATAAATGAAGAAGTCAAGCTGGAACTAGAAGTGGTTACTCTGCCACTGACTCGTATACTTAGCACAGCAGAAGAAGTGGCAGATTGCTGGCAAGTGTTGGCTGGTCAGTTCAGAATGAAGTTAAGTTAAAAAAGATTGGAAAACAAAACCCCTTAACGTAGCAGGGTGAAGAGCAGATGAGAGCACTTTCATCTCTTCTCAACTCTGTACAAGACACCTGCCTGTTCTGAAACAGAATGGGCTGCTCCTACAGCTCCTTATCATGCTCTGGTATCTCTGTGCACAGCTAAAGCCTGTTTGAGTTAACTGAAGTTTCTTAAACCTTAACTCTGTGTATTCTGCTCAGCTTCGGGGAACACCATTAGTCAGTTAGGATACACAGCAAACACAGCAATTATTTTGCACAAAAAGCTTTACCCCAAAAAACCTACTTTTTCCAAAGGTATCATGCTGAGCATGTGGATATCAAGTTTTCAGCACTAGTTAACACCAAAGAGTGGGAAGGTCAGTCAATTTATTTTTATTGATCATGACAGCATCTTGAATTCTGATACATGTAATAATGTAATTTAAGAGAGTATTTCCCCCCAGAGAAACCAGGGTTTGCACAGTGAAGCTGCTCTCTAAGCACCTGTTCTCTAAAACATGACACACTTCCAAATGAGAGTGGAAGCTTTTCAGGGATCACTGCTCCTACTGAGCATGTACTTGTGTGCCATCCCGAACAAGGACAGATGTAATCACGTGCTTACATGCTCAGGGGCCATGACTCACAGTGTCAAACCTAATGAGTGCCTTGGGCACTTCTGTAACAGAAGCAATAGTCTTGGGGTAAGAAATACACTGCTTTGTTACACTGTCTCTAACCAGAGTGCCAGTTCAGATGGACAAAATCGCATCATTGATTTTTCCTTTTTTTTAATAGTGTAGGTTTTGTGTCAGAAATATTTTCATTCATTCTGCTTAAGTTAGTTAACAACTCATTATAGTGGAGATAGGTGAAATTACTTCACTTGTGTAGTTCTTTCATCCTACTTAGTTTGTGCAGTTCAATTCAAATTAACAAGAAGGGCCCCGACACAAAAGATTAATATAAATGTATAGCTACAAATGCAGTCTAAATGCAGTACAAAATTATCTTTTCAAAAGGGAAGATTTAAATTTATGGCTTGTTAGACAAAACTAGGGTAAACAGTTTTTCTAAATGAAACAATGAAAACTACCTGAATTTTGTAGATTCTTCTGGTCTCCTTATCCAGGTGCAGTTCTGCAGTTTTGTGACTATGTGAAGATAATAATCTTCTGAATATCTAAAAAAGGCAACAACATCAAACACTGGAATATATACGTATGTATATTTAGAAACAGTATCTAAAACATTCAAATGATGCATGTATTAATAATAATGTGCATGGTGCATATATAATAGATTGCTTTTAGAACTCTATGACCTATTTTATTTTTGTAATTTGTAACAGTACTATCCTCATTTAACTAGCATGACCTATTAAACATTGCTTCTTAATAGTGATGTCCTAATGAACTTTTCAGAAACTCTCAAAGGTACACCGATTTCAAACCCAAATATTTGACCATAAATATCTTGAAGTTATTAGAAATGATCTCAAGTGCAAAAGTCCAAAATAATACAAAAAACCTCTTGATTGTACTTGGTGTTTTAGACTTCAAAAGTGTTTTGAAATGTGTCTCTTGCAAGCCAAGATGAAACTTTGTACTTCACATGTCTTTTCTTTCATGTACCTTATAGAGTCCCCAAAGCTCAATTCAATCATCTAAGACCACAGACAAATATTTACAGATGTAAGTTTTCCTTCAAATTTTCTCTTAAATAAAACAATCTGTTGATTTACATCAATCAGCACTTCAGTTAAATTGGTACACATAACCAAAGAGCTTTCTGCTCCTTTTAAACCCTTTCAAGAGATTTAAATTTGTCCATATGTGAAATACAGCAGAACATGTACGTCAAAAGAATGGAGACATTTCTTCCTCTATAGGTTCAATGCTAATACTTCTCTCATTTGTGCTTAGATCCTAATACAGGATTTTTAAAAACAGTAACTCTGTTTTATAAGGATGATTGGATGAATGGGAAGAAGAGATCATATGGATCTATGGGACTCATATCTCCAGAAAAGACCTTTTATTATTTTAGCAAAAATGACTAAGCGTTGGCCCAAAACCAAATGATCATGAGTTTATTTAAGATGGAACTTAGAAGTGTGTATTTTAAACAGTTTTACAAGAGTTGGGATAGCAAGAAGTCTCACAGAATCACAGAATCAGGTTGGAACAGTCCACAGTGGGTCATCTGGTCCAACCTCCCTGCCCACGCAGGGTCATCCTAGAGCACACGGCACAGGATTGCATCCAGCCGGTTCTTGAATATCTCCAGAGAGGGAGACTCCACAGCCTCTCTGGGCAACCTGTTCCAGTGTGTGGGAACTCACACAGTAAAGAATTTCTTCCTCATGTTCAGCTGGATCTTCCTGTGCATCAATTTCTGCCCAGTGCCTCTCATTCTACTGGTTGGCACCACCAAGAAGAGTCTGGCTCCATCCTCTTGACATCCACCCTTCAGGTATTTATACACATCTCACTTGTTTTTAAATAGAGGATGAGAATTGATAAAAAAGAATATACAAAAGGCTGTGGTGACTTGCAGCAACAGAGGTCAACAACCCAAAAGCTTCCATCTCTGTGTTCAACATGCTTTTAGTACCACAGCTTTACAGTAAACATTTGAAAAAACAGATCTCTTTTTTTTTGTTTGCTTCACAAAAATATTGCAACCTCTAAAGTTAACTTGTTTATCTACTCCTGAGTAAAATCATGTCCCATTTCCACATGAAAAAAGAAATGAAACTTTTAAGAGGCATACTGCATTGGAGCTGGTCTTTGGCTCAAGTCTGCGCCGTGACAACATGCATGATTTTTGTTCTATGGGTTTAGCAAACTCTTGAAGGAACTAGATGATTCTGACTAAACTGGTTTTACTGAGCCCTTGCACAACTCAAAAGAGCAGGAATGAATGGAGAAGAGTGAAACTGGTTTCATTGAAGCTGTAGCTGATTTGACCTGCTGCAATGCATTCTTCCTCCTTCCAGTTCAACTCCAAATCTGTTCTCGCCCTTGTGCCACTGCTGGTACTTACTTGACTCCACCTCTGATTTGGTTTTGCTAGTTTTTGCACTTGTCAAATGCCTTCACAGGCCACTTTAACTCACTACCATGGCAAAAAAATAACCCAGAATGAAAAAAAAAATGCATATATGTTTTCTTCTTCTTTGGTGTGTTAAACCAGATCAGGAAAGATGCCATTGAGCACCACAGCCAATATAAGCAAGGAGTGATGGGAGCAGAGAAACTGGGAACAAGGCCTTCCTATTTTGGCAGCTGCCTGCTGGTATGTTGTATTAGCAGCCTTGGAACTGCAGCCATAGAAAACAGAACTACCTTCTTGCTGAAGCTGCTACCTATATTGACTCACTGTGGGATCAGACAAGTGTCAGTACCAGCATAGGGCAGGATAGGGAGTGCGTGTGGGGGTAGGATGGCATAGAAGGACCAAAATAGCCTATGCTGATGTTGAATCACTCATATAGTTTTATTCCTTAAGGCTAAACAATAAATAACTCTTAAATGCTGGGACTTCTGGAAAAAAATTCCAAGAATTAACAGGCTAAGAGGACATGAAGAGTTACTTAGGCTATCAGCTTATCTAGGAAAAAAAAATAGAAAAAACAAACTCTAGCCTAAAGACATTGATAAGATGAAGATCAGAGTCAGAAATGAAAAATTACCATCAGCTCAGAAAGAAATTGCATGGACTGACAAGTCATTAGCAAGTTACAGGGAAACATTTAGTAAGGACTAAAATCAAAGCATTATCCATAACACTAGTTCTGAGGCCTTCTGAGACACACAGGCACTCACTGTCAGAAACCGTAAGGACCTTCTTACACATGGAACAGAAGTTGCACTTATGATAAAAACACCAATTACAATGCAAGAACATTGATGCTTTTCCACTGCTCTCTACTGGATGAAATCACCCTTGCTCAGAGGTGTCCAAGCTCACCAGCTCACCCAGAAAACCACCACTTACAGGTCTTCACAAGGCAGAACACCACATCTGCTCGCCCTATGCAATCAGTTTTGCTCCTCTTGTGGTTTACAAAGATGCTATAGACTGTCAGAACTCATCTTTTCCAACACTGGCATAGTGTCACAAGCAGCAGAGACAACCCAGCAACATGTCCTGGGGGACAGGAGCTCCTGACTGCATCAGCTCTGCAAGGTGGCCACCGCATCTACTCACACCAATATTCCATGAAATGAACACTACCTGAATACAGACAATATTCCCATAGATTAATTTTTTTAAAGACTGAAACTGAATCTCTGGGATTTGCTGCAGCTGGATTTACAGCCCAGAAATCTTTATTTTCCTCTCAGAAAGCCTATTTTAGCATTTCCTGCTTTAAAGGAGCCTTGGGGATTCACTTTTCCAGTGGAATCAGTTCAGGGGGCCATCAGGGTATCATTTCATGGCTCTGCTGTAACCCACGGTTCTCCTCCACTCTTCCATTTTAAAGAGCTGGGACAGTGCCTGTATTTCCACTGGCACCCAGGAGCTTACAGCACATATTCACTGATGTTAAAAGGGTTTTATTATTAATATAAGAAAGTTTTGAACTGTAAGAATACATGGACAGGATAATAATTACAGTGCCGAGAACAGCAAATGAAACATGTTTCATCCTGGTTTTGTCTGCCACCTGCACCACAACCATTGTAATAACTTGCTGTTGTAGGAAACACACTTACACTGTATGAGCCTTGCTGACAAATAACACCTGGGAGGGTTTTTTTGGCCTGTAGTACTTGCAAGGTACACAGTGACCTTCTACATTAACTGCAGTGGGTAAGGTGGAATTATTATGCACAGTCGAGGCACTGACAAAGTGTAAGTATCTTCTAATTTTTGGCAGATATCTAAAGGACAACAGGAAGGACAAAGTGTTAAGATAGTAGGGAGACAATAGGTAAAATGTCAGAACAGAGAAAGATGCAGCCCCACTGGTTACTTGCTAAAGCTGAACACCTACTAGCTATCTGAATTTGAAGGAAAATAGAGCAGCAGGAGTGAAAAAAGGAGATATTCCTATTTGGCAGCTTATGTTCAAGAAAGAAACAAATAAAAATAAAAACACTGGCAGGAAATGCAAGAGAAAAGGAGGATCCCTTTTGCGTTTGGATGCTTTAATACTACCAAAACAACTATCAGGTTTTAAAGCCCTCAGGAGAGCACGCACAGGGCTTGCTCTAGAATAAAAATGGAAAACTGCCAGCAAAACTCAACACTTCAGACTCTTTATCACCACCAGCACATACCTGCTATAATAATAACTTCCCACTTACATAGCACTTTTTAATATCAAATCATTTTACAAGCTTTGAACTAGTAATTTTTTTTCCCTTTCTGCCAGCTTAAGAGGCAAGAGTGTCCAGAATGTCCCTGAAAGTCTAGAACTGCACTATAAAGCACTTCTACACCATGCCTGAACGTCACACCTTGAAAAAGCAACAAAGATCCCTGCAGCTCCTCTCAGGGAAGGGCAGTAAGTTGCAATATTCATGGAACAAAGCAATCACTTGCTTCTTTGTTCTAAGCATCAGTTTCTCTCCCTATCTGCCCAATTCATCTTCTACCTCGTTAAATGGTACAGCTCCTTTCTCTTTAGCCACAGAATAAGGGGCTCACACTTTATAGAGTTTCTCCTACGATCTCAGGTCCAAAACATTCTAGATATGAAGAGCACGTCTGCATTGCTGCAGACTACAACTTTGTAACACATGGGATAAGTATCAGCATTTATATCCAGTAACTGGATTTTGGAGGCAATACAGCAACTGGTAGTCCTGCTCTTGGTGTTAATCACTCAATTTTTCAGTCAACTGTATTCTTTGACCTCTGTCTGCCAGTCTCCATTTTAGCTCTCACTAGCTGCACATCAGTAACATAGTGGTCTACCACCTTTTAAAAGAGTGAAAATTTCAGTGATCATGTTGCTGATGAGGTAGAGTATTGATGGGAGAAGAGGTAATAGAAAAGAAAGAATTAAAAGAGTAAAGACAGAATGCTGAGACTACAGTGACTTAAAAACAGGTGAAAGATCTTAAAATGCAGTAAGAAAGTGAAGAGGGGGCAGAACAGTCAGGAGAAATTTTAAAATCATAATTTAATGTTGTTCCTGTGTTAAGGAAATATTTTACTTCTCCACTCCTTTGAATGGGGAAAGACACATAATTATTTTTAGCAGAGCTTTTGTTTCTCATTCCATTTCTCTTCTCTACACAAATGCAAGGGGAAAAAAAAAGCTTCAAATTTTAAAGACATCATGGCAGATAATTAATTTTAAGCTGGAACTCGGTCTTAATGGGAAGCCTTTCTTATTTACAATGTTTTATTTATTTGTGTATCTATATAGGCAAAATGTTATGTGTCAAAAGCAATGGGCTGCATCTCCCATTTTCATTTAGAAAATGACAAGGAATCTGAGCAGGGCTGACATCAAAGATATTTTTTCCCATGTCAGGAAAAGGCAGAACAGCAAGTTGAAACATAAAATTAATTTGTGGTGTTTTTTCAATGCATCTAAAATTGAATTATTAGTTTCCTGTAGACTAGTTATTATAATTAGTGTGATTAATTAGCTAGTTTTAATACTAGTACATTTCCATGCTTACTCTAGTGAATATGCTGAAAAGAATCCATTATCTGAGGTTGCTCATAGCAGGAGTGTACACCAATCAGGAAAAAGACACTCAAGAATGAAATTATTCCTCACAGATTCTGTTCAACCTTTTTGTGAATATCTTGGAATAGAATGTTGCTAACCGTCAAGGAGATATCTTGTTGACTTACATTGTGAAAATAGAAAAAATAAAATCCAACCTCAAATAAATCTAATTCATGCGAAAGGAAAAAATGCAGGCAAACACTGGTTGACCAATTTCAGTTTCCTGTTGTATAGCTCCACATTAATACCAAGAATTATGTAAAAGAGGACAATCTTTTACCCTTCTATTTAAAACACACAAAGCAGAAAGCACAGCAAACACCTACCTTTTCTTCTTGATAGATGATGACAAAATGTTGTCCTGAATCGCCTTACATTTTGAAGCCAGTTCAGACTGGTGAATTGCATTTTTATTAACAGTTGTTCTGTTAAAGGGTGGAGGGCCAGGGGGGAGAAAAAAGCAACAAACTTTAAAAGAAGGAATACAATCTGACAATGCTGTCACATTTACTTTTCTATGACAGTAAGATTAATAACTGTTGATTTAGCTGAAAATTTTACCAAAGAAATCTTATTGACTTCTATTGTGAAGCTCTTGTACAAAAGCGGAGTTTGCTGCTAGTGACTGTAAGATATTTGATTCTTTAAAGTAACCCTATTTCATAGTCTGAATTATATTTTCTGCTTTACACTGTAATCTGAAAATGCAATTTAAAAAAAAAATTAAATGGGACCTTTTTAACATTATGTTTCAAAGATATTTAAAATATTCAACAGTAAAATACTTAGCAGAAGTGATTTTCTAACATTGCTAATGAAATGCAATATTCAGAGGCAGTATAATATGTACAGGAAACACCATAGGTAAAGTGGATCTTTTTACTTGGACCATAACTTATTGTCTCCAGCTTAATACTTCCTCCCTTGCTTATTCTTTATTTACACAGTGAGAATAAATATTTGTGAAAAGAAACCAAGGCAAGTGCCAGACAGTGATCTTTAATCCTGTTGTCTCATTTTCACCAAACTCCTGTGTTGTCCTCTTGCTCTGGCAGTCCTGGTAGAAGACTGAGCTGTAAATTAGTAAATGACTGAGTTACCGAGGTCTTATTCCATCCATCTCAGCTCACCCTGTACCTAGGTTCAATCTCATACAATCCCCCTCTTCCATCACCAACCTTTTGCTGTGTGTATTGTCACTTATCATTAAGTTTTTTTCCTTTAGTATTTTTATTTTCCTTGCTCCTCACCATCTTCCCTTCTCCTCCCACCCCATTCCTTTTGGGTTCTTTCCACTGACTGACTACTTATGGAGCACTCAGACACTACAACCTATCTGACCAAACCAGAACTAGAAATACAGAAGTCATAGATGCTGTGTCATTAACTCCTGGGTGTGAGCTGCAGCACTGAGCAGAACCCGTGCTGTTCTTAGAAACACAGAACAACTGAGCCATCTCTGTACAGAGGCACTCAGACACAATGAGAAAGGGTCTTCCTGCTTTGTACACAACGCACTCTGCTTCAGAACCATCATTCCTTTCACTAACAAGGACCAAAACTCCATTGCCTTTACCTGCTAAAACACAGAGACCACTTATCAACAAGATTTCTAATAAGCTGATTTTGCGCTCTTGCTCAGGAAAGATGCCATTTCAAGTCACAGAATCACAAGAGTGGCTGAGGTTGGAAGGTACCTCTGGAGGTCATCTGGTCCAGCTCTCTGCTCAAGCAGGGGCACCTAGAGACAGTTGCCTAGGACTGCATTCAGGCGGCTTTTGAATATCTCCAAGAGTGGAGACTCTACAACCTCCTTGGACAACCCATGCAAGTGCTCAGTCACCCTCACGGTGAAAAAGTGTTTCCTGGTGTTCAGAGGGAACCTCCTATATTTCAGTTGGTGCCCATTGCCTCTGGTCCTGTCACTGGACACCACTGAGAAGAACCTGGCTCCATCCTCCTTGCTTGCTCCCTTTGGGTATTGATAAGGTCTCCTTGAGCCTTCTCTTCTTAAAGAACTAAAATCTTAAAACAATTTGAATGAGAAGACGACTGACTGAAGAAAAAAGAGCAGAGAAAAAAGAGCAGAATGCTTATTTTGCTTCAGAACCAACTGGCATGTTCATACCTATGACAGTGAAGGAAAAGGAACAAAGTGCCTTTCCCTCTCTTTCCATTGCCCATGAATTTTCTAATGGATCAGTCACTCCATAGGTGGAATTTGCACAGGGCATAGGCTGCAGAGGAGAGAGACCAGCTCTCTCCCTTTCTTTCCATTGTCAGGAACTTCTTCCCACTGTACACTCACTGCCCTTAAGGAAGTATGCAGTCTGCATCCCCCTTGTTGAGGGCAATGGCAAGACAACACAATGCAAACCTCTGTCCTTTCAGTTCTACAGTGACTTTAATAGAGTAACAGCTGGCACTACCTGCTGAGAGCTCCTTGGCTGATTTTGCACACAGCTCCTTAACTAGTTATTTTTCAAGGAGTGACATAGAAACGTGAGGGAAGAAGGCTCTCAGAGAACACAGTTCAGAGGATCAAGCACACAACTCTGCAGATCTTACACAGTAAGTGCCAGCAAATACTCTGCCTGCACTATTTACACACACAGGTTTATTAGAGCTTTGTCTGCATGGTTCTGTCTAAACCAAAGAACCAGGTGGACCCTTTCACAAAAGAACCCAATACCAGTTCCCAAACAAATTCAGTGAGCACTAAATCATGTTTCCTTTCTCTCGCTTCTTTAACTCAGTAAGCTCAAATGATTCTTCTGCAGTTGCAGCTTAGAGTAAGAGCTGTATAAACAGGACCTTAAAAAAGAGCTTTTCATATCATAAACCCAGAGCATGTTATTGCTGTAAATAAGTCTTTCATTATAACTAAGAATCAAGATGCTGGATGCTGATTTGATTAGTGGCCCCAGCCCTTCTGAGCCACAGCTGGCCAGAGACCTTCTTTAGCACAGGAAGCCTGCCAGGAAGGTGAAGCCAGAGCAAGTGGTTAGGTTTGATCAGCTCACTGCAAGGTGTGTTTGCAGGCATCGTTGGAGAACCAAAGTTCTTTCACCAGTAGCTTTCAACCCTGCACAGAGAATCCTTACAGGGTCCTTACAGCTTCCTGTTACTTTCTGTCCTGAGACCAGCGGAGGCAGTGAATATTCTCTCAACCAAATACAAGCTTTACACAACAGTCTTTTAGTCTTTTTAAATGCATAGCACTAAGATCAACTGAAGCAAGATGCCTTGGTTTTTAATTCATAAACGCTTTTTATGCACACATTTTCAAGACTTGAAAAATTCAAAAGAGGAAGAAGTCAGATTAAAAAGAATGAGTAAAATAAATCCTTGTTCTATTTTGTTATTAAATCCCGACAATCACTTTTACAGCCTTCAAGAGGAGAAAAAAGGAACAAGGAGTGTTTCCTTCCCTTGCCATGACACATGTAAATATTGGTGAAAATGGCACAATTGTGGAGAAAACCAGACACAAATTTTAATCCAAAGTTCTTAATCCATATAATGCAGGCACAAGATGGATCACCAAAATGCTGCTTCTATGGCTTTTTTCACATTATTTGTGTAGTGCAAAAAGATAAAAAAATAAAACATTTTATTTGCAAGAGATGAAAAACAATAACTTATTCTAGTAGAAGTTAAATTTCTGAATTTCTGCTTCACTGTCAGAGTGGCCCCTGCTTCACATGAGTGAAAGGTTTTTGCACTCAGATAAAGGGGTGTGCAAGGGGCAGTCCAGGTTTCTACTGCATTATTCATTGCAGAGTTGTGCAGACATCAAACTCAAATTAGATTTCTGATCACTCAGGACAATTACGCTAGACAACATTTATCACTAAATGAATTTACCTGACCTAGTGGATGACAGTCTTTGTTCAATACTTAGAACTGCACTAAAACTTCTGCAATGAAATCAGATAACATACCTAACAACGCAGATATCGGGCTACATTCAACTAATTTTGCAAACTCTTAAGCTAGATGAGAACTCGAAATGGAAACCATGTTATGCTCTGTTGACTTGAACTAATGAGACTAATGAAATAGGGAAATTTCTACTGCATTTCCCCTAGATTTTAGATGTTCTCAAAGCCAACCTCACTGACCAAGATCTGAAAAATGTGGGGGTTTTTTTATCATATACGAACAGCTTGACAACCACATACTTCCTATGGTAATTCTAGGAATTCAGAAAGTACACCATCTGTACTTTAATAAATCCATGGTAGATTAAGACCATGTGCCATATTTATCAACACGTTGTTATTCTATATCTTGCTCTCAGGAAAACAGCAGTTCGTTAAACTGTAAAATTCTTTAAGACAAGGTTTGCACCCCCCTTTAGAATAATTTCTGTTCCAGCTGAGCATCTCCAGCTAAAAAGGGTAACTTCTGCATGCAAAACTGCATATTTACATCCCACTACCAAACTGGCACTGAACAACGCTATCCAGATTGTGAATACCTTCTGTCTCAATCTCTCCCTTGAAGAGACTAATTAATATTTGAATATTATAGTCTATTAATTGAATACTATTAAAAACACATAATCCATACTTCTCTAGTAAGGGTGCTCTTAAGTGCTATCTTTGACACTATTTCAGAAGAATCAGATTACAAGAATATAGTGATGTTTTTAAGGTTCACAACACCTTAATTAATATTTTAAATGTTTGGTGAAATGGACTATAAAAATGTCTTTATCAAACCACAGAAGTAAGAATTTGTCTTGTAACACTAATCACAGTAACTGTGAAAGAGACTACCCTTGTTCAGGTTGTTTTGCTTATCTAAGGAATGCTAATCAGGTCTTTAACACAAGCTGCGTTTTGAAATTATTTGGAAGACCTTCCGGTGCATTCAGCAGAGCTATACATAACATCAGATACTTTTTACTTATAAAATCCATAAACTGCATGACAGGTAACATGAAAAGCAACATTCAGAGTCTCATGGTGGGTAAAGTGAAAAAAATAAGGTGCTTACAATAAAATTGTTACAATAGTACTTGATAGACAGAATGACAGAGCAGTTTCACTTGGACCAAGTAAACAGAAAGAGGCTGGGAAACCTTTCACCACTGTCAGAACATAAATGTGACCTGGCAGCTGCTTTCCACTGAACACCTATTCATTTATACAGAACTAATACGTGAGGCATGTGTTACAAATGTGGTCCTAAAATACGACTGCATCCATCACTTGGGAATGAAGGGAAAAAAATATGAGAGCAGTAAAACTAGTGAAGTGGCCACCAGTGCTGACTAATCTAAACTGTAGCAAATTATTTGTGCAATATACTAAGCTACTGTTCATAATCGTGGTAATAGCATGTCTCTTCTTCCTCTTCTGCCTGCCAGAATGCAGTATTTTGACAGGAAACAGAACGTACAGGTCTCTGTAGTACAGTTAATTAAGTATGGTTGTTTACTCCCTAGGACTGCACAAAGATCTGCTGCTGAGAGAGGAGCTGGAGAAACCAACACTATGGAATACTGTAGTAACACTAACTTGTTTAGTCATAACTCTTCAATCACTTCCTCCCACTGTTTAATTACCCAAACAGTCTCTACACTGTGCTTGCCTTGGACTTGTGAAGATAGAGTCAGCTAGGGAAACAGTAAGTGAATGCCTTAAAATTTGTGACACAAACAGAGTAACAGAGTAGCGGTGGGTCTGTTCTTCAGGGTACTGCTGCCTTGTTATTGTATATAAAGTATATATAAATAGTGCTTGAGAAAACTTTTCACTTCCCCTGTAGGAGCTGGCATTATTTATTTGCAACATATTCCTGGGCAGTACAGACGGAGCTAGAATTTCTGCCTAAGAGTAACGTAGCACCATAACCCTGGGCCTCGTAACAAAGGAAAGATTACCTCGCTCCTCTCCTTATTGCCATCTTCCCCTGACAAGCACTAGCAGCAGTAAGCCCTCTGTTTTGCTATTAATGATGAGACTACACAAACAAATGAGACCACACAAGAAACGTGGGGAAGGAGGACCAAGTGTCTAAAGGTGAGACAAACATGGGACTACTTCTTTGGGTTGTACTGCTGGCTTAGGCTTAAGTAAATTCAAGCTGTACTTGCAGTTATAGCTTAGAAACTGAGAGGATGATGTGAGGCACAGGCATGAGGCTTTGCCAGAGAACCACAGTACTGTGGTATAAATGATACTGGTTCCATGAACAGATTTGGAGACTACTAGAGAAATCTTACTAATAAAGGCCTTGTTTTTAGTAAAAAAACATACTAACAGGCATAGTAGCCTGTGAAATAACCTCGAGACAAAAACTGGAAGTCACACTGCAAAGGCAGTCACATTGTTGGAGTTGTCTAACACCTAACAATAAAAAGTGCTAAGAAATGTCCCATAAGAGACAAACCGCATCTTCAAGGTTATTTACTGAGACACAGATCTTCAGGGAACTTTAGGTGCCTAGTCACCATCTAATTAAACACTGCTGTGCATAATAGCTGCCTAAATATCTACAACAGTCTGAACTTATCCTCTGCTTTTCATCCTTTCACTCTTCAGTTTCATCCTTTTAAAAGAATTACTCAAAGTAAAAGAACAGATTAGCTTTCGATATTGCGAGGCAACAGAATAATAGGGCCTTAGAGATTCTTTAGATGTTTGGTTACAAATATGCCTCCAACAGCCAAGGAAATCATGATAAGAAGGAAAGATTAGCTCATGATTCTGAAGATTATCTAGATTACTTAGCCTTGGAGTTCAAGAAAGACAGTGGCCAGTTTTTTTCCTTTTTCCTTTCCTGGATGCAGCCACCAAAGACCAAAGTTGGTGAGAAAATCTTAGCTTGACAGAAAAAGATGCATCAAACTGATGAAGAAATCAGTCTAACCTTACATCTATGTACACCCTCCTATGCGAGAAAGGGCACTGCTCTCAGCAACACAGCAATGCTATCCAAAACGTCAGGGTACTTTAGGAGAACCATACATTGGGAAGTCTGCACCAACAGATTGCTCCCAGTTTTATCCATCAACATACTAATGTAGCCTCATGTGATTCAAAGATATGCTAATCCCTATACAACCTATTTCAATGAGGGACTCTTCTGTCTTTTGCTGTACTCATGGATACTGCAGCAGAACCCCACTGCAAATAGGAATCTAATTCCTGTTGACCAGACCATGCACCTCCATCACTGAGGGATTGGTCTGAGCCTCCTGAATGAGTCCAGATGCTCTCTGGATCAAATCTCTCCTGTATGGCCCTCAGCCAGGCCCAGTCCAGCTGCTGCCTGGATCAAACTCCTCCACCATGGCTCCCTGCCCAGTCCAGCTGCTCTCTGGATTAAGTAACAACTCCTGGTCAGTCCAGCAGCTCTCTCTCCTTCCTCATATGCCTAACACACGCCACGAAGTCGTGTCAGGCCAGCTTACTGAGCATACTCACTCAGGTGAGAAGGAACATCCTCATCTGCAAGCCATCCCTCCAAAGACACCACAGTTACAGGAGCTAGAGTGAAATGAAACTTTTTTGATGAATAATTTACTTGTCATACTTTCACAGTTACTTAGTCATGAAGAAATACAATTTCAAAACCAGCTCCAAATAGGTGCCAAAGTTATCCAAGTAGATTAAGGAAAACATGTATTTAAAATCTCACGCTCACTTGCCATACTGCAGAGATCAACAACTGGCCTATACGTGCTGTGGATTTTCAGCCCTCTCTGGTACGTGCTGCTTCCACTTTCTTTGCTCCAGTTGTGAGTGTACTAACAGCAGATGGGAAGTAGCTAGACTCTGTTCTCTGAAGTGCTCTCTGCCAGCATTTCTAGTCAATTTGACTCCATGGTTTAACACACAGAGCTGAGTGGCAGGAGACTGCAGCTCAGAACTAGCAGGGAAAGGGAAGATTATGAGAAGACGGGGCAGGGGGGAACCACAGGCATAACACAAAACAGAGTGGAGAGGAGAACTGAGCGACAGCTACAAAAACCAAAGCAGCACAGAGTACATACTGTAAAACCAAGAGATTGTAAGGAGTGGAAAGGAAGGGGAAAAAAGCAGAACGGGAAAAAATGAGTACAGGAAAGAAAAACAGGCTAGAAGCACACAATAACAATTCCGCAAATCTTCCTGTTTCTTTTGTTTCACTCTGATTTTGAAAGATGTTATAAACTTATGGCTTGTGAAAGTTCTAAATTTTGAGGTAGGGATCACAAGGGTCTCTCATTGGAAATGCATAAGAAACCTACTGCAATGGTTACTACAACTATTGTCACTTGCATTCACTCCGGGAAAGCATATGTTGTTTCAATCTCAAATTCAGCTAGACTGGGTAAAATGCCGGCCTCGGTAAGGTTAACTGCACTGTCACCATTGACTTCAATATAACCAGGACATCACAGTTCCCATTAAAGACCTAATTCCCAAATTCTTTCTAATTCTTATCATGTGTTTTTGACCATAATATATATTAACATATAACCATTAGAACTGCAATGTTAATGTGGCCGTAAAAGAGAATAGCAAAAACATTTGCAAACTACTTCTTCCCTAGTAATGCCTAATGTGTGGATTACACCACCCTCTTCTGCACTGTTAGTTCTCCTACAGTGTGTGAAGACTCAAGAGCACGAAAACACAGGCATTAGTATTGAAGCCTGCCTGTAAGACAACTTGTTTCACAGCTAATTTTACCAACTACTTTTGTATTAAACTTCACAGTATAAAATAACAGGCTGTAAAGCAAAGACCTACACTGATCAAAAAGACCAAAACACGAGCTCAAGTGAAAGGGCTCCCATGAAATAAGATGCTACACAACATGGAAAAGGCTTCATGCATCTGGCCTTCGTCCTACGGAGAAATCTGTATTTTTAACTAAATGTACATTACAAAAATGGTAACAATATCACCCAGCTCCAGCTCCACCTTCCTGGAAAGGAGAATAAAAGATACCTGGAACATGTCACCCAGCAAAGCACTTTTTGCATCGTATGGCAACAAAACTGCCCTACGCCAAATGTTACCGGGCTCCAAAGCAGTGGCAGAGTGACAGCCGTCATTAGGAGGCCCTACGAGCAAACCACTGATTGCAGTTAGAGTGGATTTTCATTTTCCCAGCCTAATAAGTCTCTAACCCGCTGCCTCATTAGGCTTCCAAAACAAAAGGGAGACTGGACCGGAGCGAGGGCGGGTCTGTGCTCCCGAAGAGCCCCCGGCAGGCACCCTCACGGCCGGCACCTCACGGCGGGCAGCCCCTACCTGTTCTCGGTCTGCGGGAGGGGCGTGAGGGGGGACCTGAGGGCTCGCACCACTTTCGGCGTGACAGCAGCCACTCCCGCGTCCTCCCAGCCCCTGGCA
>VZRW01006369.1:208143-236155 GCA_013398125.1 Aegotheles bennettii | reverse complement strand
GGCGGGATCGGCGTGCGGGGTTAGGGGGCAGGGAGCCGCCTGCCCAGCCCCGTGGCTGGGGCAGCGGGGTCGCTGCTGCTGTCACGGCTCTTCGGCTGATTTATGAGTAACATTCAGTGCACTGCTTGTTTGGTGGGGGCTGGCTTTTATAAACGGGGCGTTTCAAAAGGACGGGCCCCATTCAAAGCATCTTGTCGCTGAAATCGGGTCCGTCTCTTCGAAGCGCCCTGTAAAATGCATTTGCAGTGGGGTTGGTTTCTGTAGTAAGTTTGTATCTCTTTACCTCATTGTGCAGGGTTGTGTTCACAAGGCCAGCCATTGCTAGGAGAAAGCTAGTGAGGTGACAAGGTGACATTAATTAGGCCCCCTTTGTTAGAGAGTGGGTGGTGAAGATGCTTTACCTTGCAGCAGCCTTTCAGTGTGAGCGAGCTGGCTCCTTGTTTGTGGATTCTTCCCTATCCCTCCTGGTATCTGCAAGCGTTCCCTTAAGCCTCGGGGCTGCTCTTCTTATGTTTTCAAACAATGGCCGGAAAGCCTCAAAGCCAGAGCTCTGCTGCAGCCACAGAACTGAAGTGAGAAGGGACTCGATGCTGTGGCTGGGAAGCGGTTGGATAGGACCGTGGGAAGCAGCGTGCCTGCAGTCCGGCAGCGGAACAGCACCAGCTGCGGTGGGGTGTGCCAGGGGACACCTCGTATTTTTTAGGGCAGTTGTTAGCTCATCGGCAGGCAGTGCTGTGGTGCTGGTGGGAGGGAGCGGGAATCGGTTGCGGGCTGGTGTGGCCGAGGGGGAGCAGGTATCGGAGTGGCTGAGTGCACAGTCCCCCTGCGAACACAGCCCGGGTGTCCTCTTGGCTTTGAAGCACTTAGTTGTAATAGAGAACAAAGCCAGCGTTAAGGGTTCTGAAGAAGTTTGCAGTTTTGAGATTGTCATGAATCATAAATGTCCTGAATGTAAAGGTGTTTCATCACCATTTCCAAAAAACTTGCTGCAGCTTCATGCATATCCTATAAATCCAGTTGAAGTTCTGTATGAACACATATGGGCCAACAGTCAAGCTTTTCTAGGTACATATATGTTTACTGGTTAGAAGATACTAGAAATTTCAGTCCCACTGTTAGCTCTGTAAAACTTGAAGGCTCCTGCTTATGCTAGTAGATATTATCTACTATTTCATAACATCCATTAAATACTGTATGTAAAACAATACATCCTTAATTTTGGAAAGTCTAGTGGTATTCTATTTCAGTTCTGAATGAAAGAAGACTTAGAATTACAGTCCAGAACGCTATTTGTTTTTTCCCCCTCACTGTTATTTCCCTCTGCAGTAGTTTTCCCATGAGTCCTGAAGTATCACTGTCAGCTAATCCATGGGAAATTTAGTGATGTCAGTGAGGACATCGTATTTCAAGCTAGAGGTCTGCTGCCAACACCAGTCTATAATATCTGTAGAGATTTTTTTTCCCAGATCAGAAGGTTAATCTTTGTGTCATACCAGAGTTCTTGCAAAGAAAATGGGAAGATTGTAAACCATATCTATTTAAATTAGACTTGGCACTTGGTGCTTGTTGTTTACCAACAACTTTACAAACAGTTATTGACTGATTGTCACAATATCTCTAGGTGTTACCAGCCTGGCAGAGCAGCTCAGTAGAGAGGTTAAGTGACCTAACTGAAAGGTGAGATGAGAATCAATGGTAAATCGGGATTCAAATTTAGGAATACTGGATTCAAAGATCTGGTTTATCTTGCATCATGTTGCTGTGTCAGAGTGATGGTGGGTCAAAATGATAAAGCAATGTAGAGGGTCAAAATGATAAAGGCACAGGTGCCAAAGATGCCACACAGGAAAAGACAGAGACTGAACAGCATATGCTGAGACTTTCTCATCCTGTCCTCCTCCTGACAGCTGGAAGCTGCTGCATCTTGGCAGCATCCCCCAGCCTCTGATTCCGATTAGCTTCCGAAGTCAGTGGGAACTGATAATTGCTGGCTTGCACAGAAGGAAGAGATCACTAATCAGCCAGGTGGTATCATGATGACTTTGTTGCTGAGTTCCTACAACCCTACTTAGCTGCTAATTTGGGAAAGTAAAGTGTAGCCTTGGGTATCATCCATGAAGGGCTGCTGTGTCTCCTCCCCCCCTGCCCAGGTTGACGGGATTGCATCTTGGGAGTCTGGTGGTGGTGCCTGAAGGGCTGCTGGTCACATGGAGCTAGCTTAGCTGTCTTATTTCCAGCAGCTAAATCATATTAAAAAGCAATTAATGTTCATTAAATGCATTCCTAATGCTGCCTTCTCATCAAAGCAATGGCTGTCATAGGGATATTCGCTACTGCAGATAGGAGGGGAGATGAGTGGTACAATTAGGAAGAAGAGAAAGGTACTAAAGATCCCTAGGGAAGCTGGAGTCCCATGTTGTGGCAAAGCATGTGAGTACCCAGAGTGAGGTCTCGGTGCAAGATTGTTGGGTATTTCTAATGTCATCCAGTGTGAGTGCTTTTAGCAAAAAAAGATATCAAAATCTAACAAACCCACTAAAACAAACCCCATGTGTTTCAAACTGGGAGAAAGTCAGAGGTTCCTTGAGTTGCACAACTTTTTATTTCCACCCACAATTCCAGGCAACGTAGCTTAAATAATCATAAACAGCAAGAACTGAGATGCTCTCTGCCAAACTCCAGGACAGCAAGTTGTCCAGACCACTTTACAAAAGAAAAATGGCAAAACCCAGTAAACTCCCATACCTCATTTAAAGGAAAAGTCATATCCAAACCCAACAACTGCCTTGAGTGGCTGTTCCTGCTCTGCTTTTTCAGTCTTGCCTGAATGTTTTTCCACTGCTTTTTCAGAACAGCATTTTGAGTCCTATAACTTAACAAAATAGGTTATTATTTCAATAAAGCCTAATAACTAAATTCAGCCAGCAGTGTGTTGAGGTCAATGTGAAGCTCTTGTCACAGGTTTGGCAAATAACTGGGTGACAGACACTCTGTGATAGCATCACCACCCACCCAGGGGAAGACAACGGCGGAATAAGGGACAGAGACTTTGTGGTTGAAAAAAAAAAGAAAAACTAGAACAGTTTTAATGTATTCCGATATATAAATGAAAATGCAACTGCGGAGCCCAGGCTTCTCAGAGGGTCACCGTGCCCAGAGCAGAGCAGTCCCAGCCCGGGCAGGGCAGCGGGGGGGGGTGCCTGGGCCCAGCGCCTCTGGCACAGCCTGCAAAACCTTGGAGCGGCTGCGCCGGCCGTACCCGAGGAGGCAGGGAAAGGTGACCTGTCTGTGTGCACAGAGTTCTTCTCCAGAGCACACGGGGTGCGGGCGCACCAGCAGCACAGGGAGGGGTGACATGAGGCGACCCCGGCCCCGCCAGCAGGGGAGCCCCGAGGCGCCATTTTGTGCTGCGCACCATGGGCAGGAGCGCTGTGATTGTCCCGCTGGGGTCACCTGACCTGCCCTCCCCTCAGGCACTGCTGCCCCACCCACGGTCACTGCCCCGGGCGGGTCAGGGCGGCAGAGGAGGGTTCAGCCCTGGTGCTCTCAGACCAGGACAACGAGCTGAAGTGTTAGGTGTTTAAAAGCAATTCTGCACACCCCAGTTCTGCGATGCCGTGCCCAGCGTGTCGGGGATGGCTGGGCCTGTGAGGCAGCGCTCACTCCGCTGAGGGTGACAGGAGCCGGGGCACCTGGGGAAGCCCCCGAGATGCCGAGTGCCTCCTAAGAGGTCACACCTTGTGGCAGGACTTGCATCTCATGCACAAGAGCAGTGATTTGTCACTGTCACAGACTGGCTGTGGTGTTTATGTGCCAGAGTAACGCGTTGTGTGTGCTCCCCCAGATTCCCCTGTTGAACGGGGTGCCCAGCTCCTCCCGTCCATCAGTCGTGGTCCTGCCCCGTAGCAGGTGCACATTCCCTGCCCACAGTGCGCTGTCGCGGAACCAAACGAGGCCACTGACTGTGGCAAATGAGTGCTGTGCTGCCAGCCACCAGCAAGGCTCCGTCCAGTTAAGGGCACCGTGGGCACTGAGGTGCCCGTGGCTGCAGTCCAGCCCAGTGCGTGTGCTCTTCCTAGGGAAACTGGGGGAGGGGGGGGGAAGAGGAGCTGAGTTCTAATTAGACACAAAGGAGGATTATAATGTGGAAACTCCAAAAACTTCCAAGTTGTTAACCTGAAGGGAGAGATTTATTGGGTTTTTTTCATTCTCTCTTCTTCCTAAATGACCTCAGCATGACTTCTTAACATGACACCATAAGGCCATACTGGGTCAGACTGGAACAGCGTGTTCCTCAGGCAGTGCCCAGCAGCAGACTCCTAAGGAAGAAGTGTGCAGTGATCTGTCCCAAGGATCCTTTCTCAGCTTCCAACTATCAACAGCTCAGGGACTTTCTGAACCAGAGCTATCTCTGTGTTTAGTCGCCTTTCATGGATTCTTCCATAATTGTGTTTAATTGCTTTTTGAAACCATGTAAACTTAACATCAACAGCAGCTTGTGTCAATTTCCATCCAAGCTGAAATCCTTCCCATTACGATTAGCCCAGGAACAATTTGCTAAGAAAAATCTCTGTTGTTGTTTGGAAAGTCTGATCTCCCGTGCTAAAGGACATGAAGTGGTAAGTATTCTTTTGTAAAGATTTTTACTACACATTGCACAAATCAGTGCTGCTGTTAATACAAATTCACAGCATCCATTGCTAGAATTCAGAGTGAGTTATTACAGAACATACTGTGAATGCAAATTAAAAATAACGCACAACGCTCAACCGAATCCTAATGGACCAACCACAATGTCAAATACATCAGGAGCAAAGACTTTTAATACTATTATTAAAACCCCAAGCAAACAAACGAAGCAAGTAAATCAGCACTGACAAAAACTGTTCGAGCAACATTTACTCATCATAGATCAGCATGTAGACTGATGGTACAGCTCCCAGCGGTTCTTAAAATGCCTGCACGGCTGAGGCAGGAATATGCCTCCAGGGAAGTCCCATAATGGAAGGGTTCTCATCAGGCACTGTGGTTAACGCTTGATATAATTACGTCAAGCTAAACATTTCAATCGGTGAATAGGGCACAGTGTGTCCAGCTGCTTATCTATAGAAAAATCCAATTTGGGGTCACATGTTTGTTGAAGTGTGTGTGTGAAATACTCAGCAATGGGAATGAGGGGCCATAGCAGAGGTTCAGAGTCATCCTTAATGATACCAGTGATGGGCTGTGATGGTCAGTCAGCAGGGTTTGTGCTTACGGGAAATCAGAGCCACAACTTAGAAAAATAAATAAATGCATGATGTAAGCAAATAGCAGGGATTACTTGGAAGAAATAAAAAAAGGATAGCTGTATGAGGGCCTCATCTTGTGATGGGAAGATTTGTCTACTGAGTTTGATCCAGGATGGTGGCCTGACAGCCCAGCTCTAAACTGGCTTCTTGGGATCACGGTGCGCTGAAAAAAGCTAGAGCCTGTTTTTCTAGCATTCTTACATTTCCTTTGTTGAAATTCACAGAGTGCAATAAATAAAAAAAAATAAAAAATATATTGGGATAGACTACTTTGTTCGTACTGAAGAAAACAACCAAAATGTTACAGAGCATCAGAAACTTGTGGATTTGAGGAGTTTGGAGGAAGGAAGATAGGACCTATGACTTTAAACTGAAAAAAACCATTAAACCCATTAAATAGTGTTAAAAATATAACTGCACTGGTTGTAGCCTAAACCTGCTCTCACATAAGGCTGATTCTCCTGGTCTTTTCTGTAGTAAAAACTGTTGACTGCTCTATAGAAATGTACCTGCTGTGAATCCCTCGTATCCCTTTTTCCATCATCAGGTGCTTCAGCTGTTTGCAGCATGGCAATGTTAATACTCATGAGATCACCCATGTCTCAAAAATATGGGGCTGTGTAGGAAATTAATTAGGAAGATGCCAGAGAGCCAGCTCAGCAAGGTCCTTTAGCTCAGACACAGCTTTAAGCACATGAATATTCTGTTAAACTGGGGCCAGTCTTGCTTCTGGTGAAGCACCTGAGAGAGTACTCTGAAAGCTTACTGTGTCTCCACAGTGAAATACCAGTGTTTGCACAGAGCAGGGCACGTATCCATGCAGTGACTGGGAAAAGCAAGACAGCCACCAAGCCTTCAGCACTCCCTGGGAAGAGAAATTATGTTGGAAAATGAGCCATGCAAAAAGACACCTCTTTAGGGTGGCCCTACTGTATCAGGATCCTTGGTGAAACTGAGGGGGCAAAAAACTCCAGACAATTGCTCATTTCTCTTTGTCTTGAAACATCTCGAGCCATTTATAAACTGGAATTGAAAATCTTTACCTCCAAACAGAAATAAGTGTGGACTGCTTCAAGAGCCAGCAAGATAAAAAGACATTTGGGAAGGCTTATTGTAGTCAGGGGTGTCTCAGCTGTCTTTTTTTTTCCTCCTGCTGATATTTGAGTGAGCCCCCTCATCCGGGGTGGGAAGAGCAGCAGGGGCAGTAGGACTGGGGTTGGCCTTGGACAGCCCCTCTCTGTCACCAGAAGCAAGTGAGACACCTCAGCCAGGCTGTGCTGTGGCCAGGGTGCGTGAAAGGTGGCAGGCAGAGGCCAAGGGAGGGAGCCAGGACTGTGTCCCTCTCCCAGCAGATCATCACTTGGGCCCAGCTCTGTCTCTCTGTCCTTTGAACATTAGTGCTAGGTACAGGAGTCCATCCCCACGGTGAGATCCTTTGGTATATAAATACAATCTCCTCTGTGATTCACACATTAATTAAAAATGGCAGGTCTTTTAGATGCTACCTTCTCCATTTCAGTAAATATGCCGATACGCCATGCCTCGGTGACAGGCCTTGCTGATCGTATGGCACTCCTGGCTCACCTTCATTAGGCTCCGCAAATATACTGCCGTTCTCGCAGAATCTCTCTGCTGGGTAAGCCAGAATCTCTCTTATGGTCCTCAGATATCTACTTATGTTTTTGTCTCCCTCTCAACTACAGTACTTCCAGAGAAAGCGCGTTTTGGTTTATTATTACCCAGTGGCCTGGCAGGAGAGAATAAAGGTCTAGCAGAGGGGGAAACCAAATGTAGCCTAGGAAAAGTGAGTGCCATCTGAAGAGAAGGGATCAATAAATACTCTTATATTTAGCAATATTTTCACAACAGGCATTCAGACCTAGCTCCCAGGTGAGACTTCTGCAGCACATGCTCATTTTCTTCTTATAGATTGATCAGCCTTTTAACCTTGAAGGCTGTAAAACCCATAGTGCTTGTTTAGAGACCCACTGTGTGAGGAGCTGTTAGAAATGCCCCAAAGTTAACAAGTCCAGCTAAACAGAGTAACCATATAAATGAATGGTTTACATACAGCATTTCTGAGTCTTTACTCGACAGTCTTGGCATCACCATCAGATCTGAAGGAATCTAAAAACCTGTCAGTGTTTGGGAGGAGAACCCGAAGGGGAGAGCAGGAGCAAGCCGGGGAGGACAGAGGCCCCAGGGCAGCGAGGGGGTGCGTGGTGAGCTGCCAGGGCTCAGCGTGGGGGACAGCCCACTGGCATGTGAGGGTGTGTAGAACCCCAAGGGCAGAGGGGAGGGAGGATTAAGGCATTTTCAGCAGAGAGGAATGCTGATGCTTAGAGTACCATTATCATATGTTGGGGAGATGTGCATTTTAAATACCCACATTTTAAATCCTTCATCTTTAATTTTGAGTTTGCATATTGCATGAGTATGCATTTGACCAAATAGCTGAGCGTGTGTAAAAGGCGATTCTAAAGCAAGAAATCATCACTTGAAACCTGCAAGCTGGAGAAAATTTATTCAGGCTTTCCAGCTGTACTCAGGCTCAGCTTGGCTGTGCTTAAGAGCAAACTGAGAATTTAACAAGTAAGCAATATGTGATGTTATTGATAAATGTTGAGTATGGTCATACAAAACTGCTGACAGCCGACCAGAGGGTGGAACAGGCCGCAGCAAAGGGACGCAGCAGTGCCTCTCTGGATTGCCCCAAACAGCACTCCCTGGGGAGAGATGCTGCTTCAGCCTTTGCACCGCATTTTTCCCTCTTGTGTGACTCACTCGTCAGTAACATGTATGATGCAATAGGTTTTTTGGGGAAAAAAAAATAAGAACCCCCCAACCCCCAATCTCTTCACCAAGGATAAGGATGAGGCCACAAATTCAGTCCACATTGGAGGAGAAGTTGGAACTTGCTCCCTTTCTCAACTTCAGTGAACCAGATTATCAGCACTAAATTGCATGTTTTCATTTCTGTGGCACGTTAGCATCTAGCTGAGGATGAGTAACACGTAGAAAGAGCTGCTGTATGGGATATTTGCATGTGGTGCACTGAGCCCTGTAAGACAGGAACTAGTGGTCGTCACGGGGCCTGTTTTTTGTCTGACCCAGTGATGCATGTCAAAATCTGAAGCAAGATGGTCTCTGGAAATTAAAAGGTGCCAAGTAATTCAAAATTGTGACATATTGATTTCTTTGTTCAGACACCATATCATTTGTAAAGCTGCAACACAGCACTATAACTCAATGTTTTGCTCCTTAACAATTGGTCCGTAGCCCGGTTATAAATACTGCTTTACTATTTACTGACATTTCACATATATTTTCTCTAGACTCATAAAGAGAGTGCAGGAAGTTTTTAATAAACACAAACATATTTCAGGCTAAACAAAAGCAAGAACGTATGACAATGGGAGTACACTGTCAATGTGTGATGAAAAGGTGCTGCCAGATGTTCTGCGGGAAATCAGGAAAGGAGGCAAAATGTGAATGACCAGTTGGAGTGCATGGAACCTAGAGATGAGGGAGAGGATGACTAAGAGCTTATGGGTCAGGATTAAAGGGAGGGCAGGGAACATTGTAGTGGGGGGTCTGCTACAGCCCACCTGACCAGGAAGACCAAGGGCCTTTATAGACAGGTAGGAGTAGCTTCACTTTCACAAGCCCTGGTCCTCATGGGGGTCTTCAACCACCCCAATATCTGTTGGAGGGAGAACACAGCAAGGCATAAGCAATCCAGGAGGTTTCTGGAATGCATTGATGATAACTACCTTCTGCAAGTGATAGAGGAGCCAATGAGGAGAGGTGCTGTGAGGAGAGGACCTTGTTCTCACCAATAAGAAGGGGCTGGTGGGGAACCTGAAGCTCAAGGGCAGCCTTGGTTGCAGTCACCATGAGATGCCGGAGTTCAAGATCCTTAGGGCAGTGAGGAGGGCACACATCAAGCTCACTACCCTGGATTTCAGGAGTGTTGACTTTGGCCTCTTCAGGGACCTACTTGGTAGAGTACTGTGGAATAAAGCCCTGAAGAGAAAAGGGGCCCAAGAAAGCTGGTTAATATTCAAGGATCACTTCTTCCAAGCTCAGGAGTGCTGCATCCTAACAAAAAGGAAGTTGGGCAAAAATGCCAGGAGGCCTGCATAGATGAACAAGGAGCTCCTGGACAAACTCAAACACAAAAGGGAAGCCTACAGAGGGTGGAAGCAAGGACAGGTAGCCTGGGAGAAATACAGAGAAATTGTCTGAGCAGCCAGGGGTCAGGTTAGGAAAGCTAAAGGCCTGAAAAAATTAAATCTGGCCGGAGACATCAAGGGTAACAAGAAGAGCTTCCGTAGGTATATCAGTGAGAAAAGGAAGGCTAGGGAAAATGTGAGCCCTCTCTGGAAGGAAAGGGGAGACCTGGTTACCTGGGATATGGAGAAGGCTGAAGTAGGTACTCAGTACCTACCTACTCAATGCCTCAGTCTTGGAACTAGATGATCTTTAAGGTTCCTTCAACCCAAACCACTTAATGATTTATAAAAAAGTGAAAGAACCCCTCCCCCCCTTTTGACTTTACTGATCTATTTTGTAATCATAAAGTTAAGCTTGTGTAATATATGGAAGCTTGTGTTAGATTCCTGATTCTATATTTAGTCACTTCTCTTATATTTAAGAGTGGAGAACATTTTGGCGAATTACGTTATTAAATGCAAACTTATAAAACTAACTTCTCATTCACATTTTGTTTTTAAATAGCCTATAGATACTGTGTTTTCCTAGGCAGGATGTAAAATGAATAAGTTATGTACAAACAAGCTGTTTTTTCCAGTTATAGGTACAAAAACTTCTAAGGATCTCTGCTTTTAAAAGGAAGCTGAAATTATACATTTTTCATGTGAAATAGCAACCTCATTAGATGTTGTTATTTAAAAGATCTTTTAAAAATAAAGACACAAAATCTACTTTTATGGGACAGAGCTGGGGCACCATGACTGGATTTCATGTGATCAGATACAGTAATTTAAAATATATACATCCACCTCTGAACCATTCCCCCTGACTCCATTTATATTTAAAGGAAAGATATTAACTTCTGGCCAGATATTTCTCTCTTACAAAAGTGAGCGCATTTAAGCTTAGATTTCTTGCCATGCATGTAAAAAGATCCCACAGTGGCTGGTTCAGCTACAGGTGAGATAAACCCCTCCTGCCTGACAATGAGAGATATTTAGGGAAAGTAAAAGTGTTCCTGTCCTCATCTGAAAATGCAGATTGTTTCCTTTACTCAACTGTATTGTGCTATGAGATGGTGGCAAGCTTTTAAATGAGTATTTTCTACATGGCCTGGTACACAACTTCTACTGAAGATGCAAGGTTGAATCGAGTCCCAGTTTAACATGGACTAGGCTTGGTAATTCTAGGTTTTAGTTGCACTTGCATATTTAATTATGTGAGAAAAATAATTCGGAGACTTGGTGCAGTGCACGCACTCGTGTCCTTATTGACCTGATTTACCCTATCAATGGACACCCTGCTACATTCATGTTGCCTACTTCAATTTCCTTTAAAATTAGAGCCAAAATTTTCCTTTATCTTCCCTTCCATCTTCAAATACAGAAATGGCTGCCACACTCTCTCCCGCATCACCCTCTGCCTTACAGCAGGGTGGGATTTCACAAGCACTTACCACTGGGATCAAAGGGAGTTTTGCTGCTAAATTCCCCAGAGAGCAGAATTAGCTGGTAGGAACTACTCAGAAAGAATTCTACACCCACCAGAATAACTCATCCATCATCTATGAAGGACTCTGGTACCTGAATCTGGGCAGCACCGGCTTGCAAAGCACCACCAGGCTTCTTGCTCACCATGTTCATATATAGAAGTTCACACACACTGCGTGCTCGCTTTGGTGATGCAATTACTGAAAGCCCATTCTCCTCAAAGTTATTATTTCCCCAATTATCAGAGACTTGGAAAAATATTGGGTTAAATTTTTGTTTACATTCATGAGAAAAGAAATATTTAATGAAAGGCTAAGTGCTTTAATGTTCCAGAAAGCTGAGAGAGGAGCAAACCAGTGAACTTGTATTCTGTCAGGCTGAGCATGCTCCTTCAAGAAACAACCTGCCAGAGGTTTATTGTACTGAGCCATAAATGTGCAAGGTGATTATAGCAGATAAAGCCCCTGAACAGAGCTCAAGGGCCCAGGCACAAAGAGCACCGAGATCTGCAAAGCATGCTGAGTACAGACGCAGCCCAGCCGTGCAGGAGGGCTTCCCGGGCGGCGTTACAGCTTGGAATGGCTCACTGAACAAAGAGGAGCTAAACTCCTTAAAAAAAGGGTTGGCAGCAGTATAAAAAAACCTTAAGCTGTGAAAAAAATAAATAAATTAATATTTCCTCTGTGATTCCTGGAATCTGACAGTCAAATTAAAGCGTGGCAAGCAAGCTGTTTCTAAACCCCTCCTGTGAACCTGTTTCAAGAACTTTTCTCTGTTGCATTTGAGTCACCGTGGCTACTTAATTTAGTAAATTCCTCCTTAAGACGGAACTGTTACGGGGAAGAGGAACTAGTAATTAATGTGGTTGGTGCTGTCTCAGGAACCATGGTGAGCTTGGCTGCATGAAGACCTTGTTTCATGCTTTTCCAGCTATTACCTTTTCTCAAAAAATATTTATTGAGGAGCCCTATTATTTTGAAATAATAGTTTTCATAGGATTTCTTCAATACACATGCTATTCTTAATGTGAACAAAACAGACATTCTCCGAGCTGTCCAATACTTTAGTCTATGCTTTATGTAAATAAAATTTTAGATGAGCTGGAATCAGTAATTTCCCCACAATATAGCAATGGATTATACTGCCATGGAATTAAAAAGCAAAGAGTTTGGTCATGAGTTAGCTTCATTGCAAGCCCTAAATGAAACTAAATTAGATTAGGGGTGATTGCCTTTCTTTGGCCAGGATTAAAATGTTAGGTGCTTTTAAGATCAGGAAAATATTCCCAGGGCAAAATATCAAGAAACTGAAGGACGTCTGTGATTTAATTATGCATCTTGTGATATTTAGTGTTTTTCCCACTGCTCAGTCACCAGAGTCATGAGACTCTGAGAAGCCGAGCTTTCTCTTTAAAAACGAAATTATCAGTCTTTAAAATTGCCAAGAAAGAAAAAAAATTAAAAAAGGAAGGAAGCTCTTGAGCGTTAAAGAAGTCAGAGAGCAAAAAGGTGAAATATTTTGGAAGAATTGGTGTGTTCTTTTGCAGGTTTTGGAAAGCTGTGCTTGATAGTATCAACCATTTTTTCTTTCTTTAGCAGAGCTAAGCAACTAATAGTGACAATAGACTGCATAGTTCACAGAGATCATTTTTAAACCATTTTGCACCACTTGGTCCTTGGAGGAAAGCCCCAAACAAATGAAGATCAGGCAGAAGAGCCCCAGCCTCTGCTGGAGTGGAGCCCTGAGCCTCCCCCATCCCCATCACAGCAGACAGCGAGCAGCACATGTGCCAGGTAGGGGAGATCTGGCACAGCTGGAACCAGCACCTCCTGGCAATGACTAATATTTACAGTACTAACAACTCGATGCCAACTACCCTCAGTCAACAAGCAGTATTAATGTTTTTTTACAGATTTTACAGCCATGCTCATATTCTGGGACCAGATATTTATGCCAGGCTGTCCTGAAGGCGAGGGAAGGCACAGGGAGGGGGTTCCCAGGGCTGACACATGTACACACTGTCCCAATGAGTACAAGGTGGCACCAGGTCTTTACCTCTGGAATGAGACCTGGGTAATGACTATGAGACATTTAAGATCACAACAACTACCATATGGGCTTAGGGTAGCCTCAATACCTCTCTCCAACCATGTCCAAGAGGAAAAGAATAAGGAGAAAGGGACACAGCCAGTAGGCTTTCCCTTAGTGTAAGTCTTGAGCACTCTCAATCTCCAAGTTACTGGTGATCTCTGGACTGTTTTGTTAAAAAACCTAAGGGATTTCTCTTCCGGGAATTTGTCTAAACTCCTCTTGATCTCACTTATCACGTGAAAATGAATTCCACACTTTGATTGGGCATTGTGTGAAAAAAAAAAAATCTTTAATTTGCATTAAATATCTGATAATTTCACATGATCCTTACAGTGTGCAAATAGTGACTAACATTTTCTCATTTATTATCCTCATACTAGTCGTTGATTTAAATATCCTTGTCTTAAGGCTTCTCAGCTGATGAGCTCTTTTCTATTTATTTTTTTTACATCTGGAACCAATGCTCAAAAAGTTTGAAAAAAAATTAAAAACACAGCTTACAAGAAATCCAGTTTTTCCAGTATCTGTCTTTAGAAAAACTTTGTATTGTTCTTGGTAATTCATTTGCCAACACTATATGGCACATCTCTAACAAGCTCTTTTTCTTGCACAAATTCAAAATACAATAACAAGGAGCTGACTATCTTTCACCTGCAGCTGAATAAAAGCATTGAAAAATAGCCAAAATTAGAACAACAAAATTCATGTTTTATGAGATTATATCTTTCACCAGCAGAAGGAAAAAAAGCAAAGAAATATCACTTCAAGGTTTTGTAGAAGAGCCTAATTTGAGGGAACTATTTATAGGTGCTGCATATTATGTTAATTTGGCTTCTCCTGACATACAAAGCCTTCCTTTGAGAGCTTTTATAGTAAAAGAAGAAAGCAAGGGGCTTTCACAAATAGAGTTATGATAAAAGCTGCTGTCATGGAATCATAGAATAGTTTGGCTGGGAAGGGACCTTTAAGATTACCTAGTTCCAACCCCCCTGCCATGGGCAGGGACACCTCCGACCAGACCAGGTTGCTCAAAGCCCCATCCAAACTGGCCTTGAACACTGCCAGGGAGGGGGCAGCCACAGCTTCCCTGGGCAACCTGTGCCAGTGTCTCACCACCCTCACAGGAAGGAATTTCTTCCTAAAATCTACTCTAACTCTACCCTCTTTTAATTTGAACCCATTGCCCCTCATCCTATCACCCCATGCCCTTGCAAAAGTCCCTCTCCAGCTTTACTGTAGCCCCTTCAGGCACTGGAAGTCTGCTATGAGGTCTCCCCGGAGCCTTCTCTTCTCCAGGCTGAACAACCCCAACTCTCTCAGCCTGTCAGACAGGAGGTGGCAGGCCACCTGCTTGCCGCACTTGAAGTCCATCCACCAGCTGCTGGTGGTGGCCTGGGAGCAGCAGGAAGGGTTTTGCCTGGTGTGAGCAGGCATGTAGTGCTGCCTACGGGAGTGCACAAACCAAAGGAATACTGACAAGCTTTTGAAAATTAATTGTCTGCACTCGAATATAATCAAGCATATCACTTTTTTTGTATTACCCACATAACACAGACATGTACGTTAAGAGCCAAGGCTCATAAGAGCTGACAACTGTGCAGGTGCTGCTGGCCACGGTGGCTCTGCCAGCTTGTGTGGGGGTTTTGCTCTGGTATGCACTATCTAATGTTGACTTAACATCATCCCAGATTTATGAGCTGAATGAGTTCACACCATCAGATCACATCTTGGGCCAGGAAATCTCCTGCGTTTAGACCAGATGTAAGAAGATATGAAAAGTAGATTCACCATCCCTTTTAATTCTTTTTCCTAGCACTAGTCTGCAGTCAGGCTGGAAACATGTAAAATCAGGGCCTTGTCATTTTTCAGATCAGGGATATAAAGTAATCATTAGCTGCCAGTTCAACAATATGCCTTGAAACATCACCATCACACTCATCTCCTTGGAGCTGGCGACTGATACCGAGACTACAGAGTCAAAATGAATCCTTCTGGACATGTGCTTAATCCAGTATATTTTCTTGTTTTATCACCCCATTCCCTCAAGGCCAGAGGCACAGATCATCCTGATCTTCTGTACCCAGTTTTTTCCATAACTCCCAAGGATAGAAATAATCAACTTCATAAGTCATCATAAGGCTCATAAGGTGCCCAACCAGTGTCACCTGCAGTTGGACAAGAGGATAAGACAGCAAAAGAGCCCCGACTCCTGTGATGAAACATCCTTGTACACAGAAGTTCACAGAATCACAGAATGTTAGGGGTTGGAAGGGACCTCGAAAGATCATCTAGTCCACCCCCCCTGCCAGAGCAGGGTCATCTAGAGTACATCACACAGGAATGCATCCAGTCGGGGTTTGAATGTCTCCAGACAAGGAGACTCCACAACCTCTCTGGGCAGCCTGTCCCAGTGCTCTGTAACTCTCACAGTGAAAAAGTTCTTCCTTATGTTCACCCGGAACCTCCTATGTTCCAACTTGCACCTGTTCCCCCTTGTCCCATCACTGGACATCACTGAGAAGAGCCTGTCTCCATCCTCCTGACACTCACCCTGTACATATTTATAAACGTTAATGAGGGCACCCCTCAGTCTCCTCTTCTCCAAGCTGAAGAGACCCAGCTTCCTCAGCCTTTCCTCATAAGGGAGATGTTCCACTTCCTTACTCGGCTTTGTTCCATGCATTCAGGTTCATACGCAACTCTGCCAGATTCTTCCTGTGACAGTCTCTCCCTCCTACACTAATATCAGAGGAAAAATGGATTTTCTGTTTCATTAAATTTAGTAGAGTTTCTACCCGTCAATCTCCACCACATGCCTCAGAAGCTGGCTCTTAATGCCTAATAAAACATTTGTATGTCTAGGTATGATTGCAGCTTCCGTGTTATATATAACAACTTTTTTTCCTCATTAAGACTTTAACTCACATTACAGATTTTTTTTATCTACTTAATAATAGAATACTAGCTAAAGAATTGTAGGGGTAGGTCAATGGCATATAATGAACCAGCTACGTGATAGCCTGGTGGATTAACCATGCAGCCATATGTATTAGGAGTCATCTTGAGGGACAGGAATCAGAGACAGCATCATCTGCTTCCAGCCGGACACTGGAAGTGATATGGAGCAATGCCGGAGGTCACCTGGGCATGCTTCCGGCCATGGGACCGGCACACTACTGGAAGGGGCAAGGACCAATGAGGAGTGATGGGACATGGACCAATACCAATGTATATGACACTGTGTCTGCCCCCACGTATGGGGGACGCGACCAATCACTGTGTACGCTCTCGGCGGCCGGTACGAATGTATAAATAGAGATGAAAAGTAAATAAAGAGGTTCTTTTGCTGACTTCATATTGGAGTAGTGTAGTCCCTACACCCCCGCAGCGAATATATCAGTAAAATCTAAAATGAATATAAAAAGGCTGCGGGCTTTAATCCTGAGAGCCCAAGGAAGTGGCTCAGACACCAGCTTCAGTAATTATTTTGGAACTGGAAATCACAAGTCTTAATACAACCCCTCCCATTAAAACAACTTCTTGAGGTTTAAAAAGTTACCCAAGCCTGGATTACTTGCTGAAAAGTAATCCAGATTTTAAAAGGGACAATTTCCTCCTGTAATAGGACCTGGCTTTAATTTTTACTCTGGTGTTGTTCAGGGCAGGAGATGGTGCTATTTAAACAAGGTTAATTCTGCTAGGATAATTAATTCATTGATAATCTTCCATGAAACTATCTTTACCATACTTTGTCACTGAGCCACTCTGAATTTTCAGTTGATGCAACCAGATAGAATTGAATTGGGAAAAGCTGACATTTCCAAACGTGTCCAAGTAGGAAATGATTCAGTGGTTCCAAGGAGCGGAGCCAACTGTGAAAGACCATTTGGAACATGATATATTTGGAACCCTAAGCCACCCTTTTGTTTTATGAGCTTCTAATCTTTCTATTTTAATGTGTTGTGCTTTCCTTTTCCATAGGAAGATTCTAATCACATGCTGGTTTCTTTTGCATTGTAACTTTCTAGGGAACTCATCAAAAGGGCAGTCAGTGGTCCCTACCCTCTGCAAACCCCACAGGATCCCAGTCAGGCCAGGACTAGCTAGCAAAGTATGGTGAGGCATACATCTAAAGAAGTTACTCACCGACTGAGCTGCTTTCATTTCGATGATTAGATTTTGACTTTGGATTCAAAATGTTAATTCACATTTGTCATGGAAGTGGTTATTGAGGTATGCAAGTTGTGCAGGCCCATTTTATAGCAGCCCATTTGGCAGCATACTGAAGTATTGTATGCCCTGGGAGAACAATCAAAAGCTTGTTTTACCTGATAAGGAAACTGCTGAGGCACATGAATAACCATACCGTTTTCCAATACATTTCACACCGATTAATTTTTCAGTTTTATGAAACAAGCTGCAGTTATCTTTGAGTCAGGTTCACTGAACCAGTGCTTGTCTTTAAATAGAAAACTACTGATGTTGCTGGGCAGATGTGCACAGGCACTCAGAAGACCAGGACTCCCATCAACACTGAATGACACTACCCCCTTCAATCTCCCTCTTGTCCCCCTTGGTTGTTTCTGGCTACAGAAATACCAACTTCCTTTGTAACTAAATGATATTTTCATTTGATACTTATGGCATTTTCACTTAAGAACTTACGTATCTGCCCTGCAGAAGTTCAAGTTTCATAAAATAAAAATGAAGTCCAATTTCACTTTTCTCATTTCTTTTCTCTACAGGCTTCTCTAAATCAGGCAGTTTGTGGTACAGAAGCTGAAGATGTGCTTTTGGCATGCTGGTGGAAGGAACAGCTGAGCTATTTGCTCTTCAGATGGTTTCGTGTCATGACTCTGTCCATGAAGAGTGTTCCATAAATTACCAATATTAATATTAAACACTTAGAATACTTTGTCTTCTCTCTGACACCTGCAGATCACTCTTGGCTTCCCTATTATCATTAAATAATCTCAATCTTCAGTCTGTTATCTAAAAATTGCTGGTGGCTTTTTCTTCAAACTGCTGCTGAACTGCCAAAAAGAACATATCATTCTGCTTTTGCAGCATGCCAGTAATTTGGAGTGGCACTGAGATATTAATTGGCCTGTGACTGAAGGATAGAGTTCAGGCCTTTTATTTCAATTGTATATAAGCTTTTGAACTGTACTTTACACTTAAATATTCAAGTCTTCCTCTTTGATTCAGAGCTTCCCATGCCAGCAGCCACGGCATCAGTCCTCGCTGTTTGCACAAAGAGGTAGGAAGAGTGACATTTACACTTACTGAGAATCATGTTTCTTTTTGCCATAATGGAGCAATCCGTAGGCTCTTGTAGAGCCTGTTCTTTTGCCCTCTGAACTCCCTTTTTGCAATTACAGCATTAGGGGCACTCGATCATTACATGATCAGACTGACAAATTCAGGAAGGACATTCACACTCACATTCTACCTTATTTCTGATTTGATTTAAAAAGCCATCTTTATCTTTTCAGGAACTTCAGAGTGCTACAGTAACAATTTCCATAAAGTCATTGTATCACATCTCACTGAGGTGGGGCTAGTTAGTAGCTGATTGAAAAACAAACAAACAAACAAACAAATTCAGCAACGGCTGAATTTATAGAAAGTGATTCTGAAATTTGAGCTGGGAATATTTTTCCACCCAGCTCCTGAGTACAATTAGGATATATATTAGTGATGAATTTAAATGAGAAATACAGCAAAGGTCCTCTTGGACAACACAGATAAGTAAATATCCCAAAGGTTTTATTAGAAAATATTGGAGATTATAATGCATAATATAAATAATAGACTCAGTATCATCATTGAATCCAGTCAAGCAACATCTCTTTCCTTTGTCTGATTATTTCCAGTGTTGCTATGCTTGGTTTGATACATGTTAGTGCTAGGCACCACATTCCTGAGAAAGTAATTCATGCTTCTAAGATGCATAATCAAGTCTTGCTTATGTTAAGCCAGTAGGAACAGAATAAATGTAAAGCTTATGTCACTTACCTGTTTTTACTCAACTGCCTGGACCTCCGCAGTACCCAAGAGAGCACTGGTGTGCTGGAGGATGGAGCTGTTGGCACACTGCTGTTATGAAGGATAAGGAGAGGTGCCTGTGACATGGTTGCAGCACCCTCACCCAAGGACTTGCACCGTCCCTTCCATTGCTGTTCCCCTCAGCATGGCATATGAGTGCAAAAACTCTCTCCTCACTACCTATGTATGCCAGCCAGGTCAGACAGCAACAGCCACAGATCCTTTTCAAAGCAGTAGCAAAAGACATTGACCCCTCACACTGAAACTCCCTGGTCTGTGGGGTTAGAAAGGCTCTGGCATCCCCCAGACAGCACAGCCAGCAGCCAGGGCAGGATTCCACACATAGGTTTAAACGTTCTTAGCATGAAAGGTGCTGTGTAAGTGTCAGTCATCGTGTTCCCTGTTGGCAGAAGGTTAGGTGACTCGTTTTATTACCAAGGCTATTCCTAGAAAATGTAAGTGCCTTAGAAAGGGAGAAGGGCTCCAAGTACAAGAAACCTTATAGTCTTTATAAGGGTGCCTTAGGTATCTCAATTAAGTACCGATGAATCCTGAGTGAAATAGCAATGGGTTTATGTTACTGGTTGTGCAGTATCACCCTAGGACCCGGCAGAGGGATCAGAGATCTGTGGCGCCAGAGACCAGAGACGGGTGAACAGGCAATCAGTGTTTGCCAGACAGAATTGTGGTCTGTGCTATTTTATAAATTGTTAAAAGCTGCATGAGAAATCTTCAACATTCCAAATAGAGAACTCTGGAACAAATACTGATGTGTTTCCCATGTGTAGGAGTTAGTAGCTGGGTGAAAAAAAAACCACAAATAAATTCAGCAATGGCTACAGAAGGTGATTCTGAAATTTGATTGAAATTTAGCTGTTATCAAACTTTATCCTGCCCATAGGAATGCTTTGCACTCAGCTGCATCATTGTATATAATTAGAGAAGTTGAGAGAGTGCATCTATGCTAGCATTTTATTCTCAAGAGAGTATGTTTATAAAGTCAGCCACCCTATCAGCCCTATTTTTGTTTGTCCTGTGGAATGGTCTGAGGGTGCACAAGCTGGATTGCTTTCAGATTGAATTAAACCCGAAGACATACTTCTGGACTGTACCTAATGTGCTCCAACTGCTAATGCCATTAGTAACCTCCTCCATGCCCCCCTGCTTCAAATAGTGTGGACATTGAATCCTCAGTACCAACTGCTTCACTCCACTGATCTGCTCCTGTTGCAGGGCACTACTTGCCAGTGTGGGTGTCCATTCAAACACTCCAGCCAGAATCATGCTGATTTATGCCTCTGCTAATCTGGTCAGCAATATGGGGTCTCTGCTGCTTCTGATTCAGTTGGAGCATGTCAGCAAACACATATTCAGCCTTGCAGGTTGTAAATTCCAAAATCTGTAGACTAAATTCACATATTGTATGTCAGGGTGTCCGTACATTCCTCCTCATTTACCACACCTCTCAACCTCCGGCTCCTTCCTTCATGATTTCCCATCTTTCCTTATCACTTCTTTACACTGGTGGATGCACTCAGCCCTATTCTTTCCTAAGGTATAATTTGAGATCCTGCAATGTAGCAAAGCACAGAGAAGTTAAAATCCATTGAGTCAGCATGTTTGAGAGAGGGCATTATTACACCAGAAGGCATTCTGGATATTGCTCAACAATTATTTCAGCTATTTCAGTTACTTTGCATACTGCAGATGTGTTTCTACCTTCTTCTCTGCATTTCCATTTTTCCCAGAATGAACAGGTTCAGGAGTAGACAGCTTCCTGAAATGTGAGGATTGGCCAAAAGCCCATATTAAAAAATGGCTCTATTTCAGACAGAAAAAAAGCCATCAAGGTAATATATGGACTTCGAAACTCATCTATAAACACCTGTTCATATCTTCATAGATGAAGTTCAGTTGAGTGCATCTTGGTTCTAAAATTGTCTTGACACTACTGGGAATGTTGGCTCAGAGTAAAGGAAATGAGCAAACCCAGAAGCTCTGCCAACTCTATGCTATCAACACTGAACGTGTTGGGAGCAAAGGGAAGACGTATTATTCACCTCACGGTAACTGGCAGAAGTGACTGTCATATTTCATTTTCCTTGATGTTATATTCAGACAGAGGAGGGATGTATCAGAAAGAACATTCATGTCTTGACCTGGGACCTGGGTCTGTACAGAGAGGGGCCATCAGTGATAGGTGGTCTTAATTAGGGGGTTTATATTTTTCATGAATGAGGACAAGGTTTTCAGATGTGAGCAGGCTGTGGTCACTACAATGAGAAGGGAGTTTTGCTGTCAGGTCAGATCTGCACACTGCTGCCAATTTCTTTGCCGCTGCCGCCCCTCAAAAGTCTATGGATAAGGAGGTGCTAAAAAGACAATGATATGAAGACAAGAATAAGTAATTCACTAAACAGGAAACATTTAAAAAATATGCTTATTGAGTCAGAACAAAAAATCCCTGGCCTACAGTATTTTGACCCAAGTTTCTTCTGAGATTGCCAGTCACAGAAAACAAGGCAAGAACCCAGATGTTTGTTAGGTGCGTTACAATGCACCTAACATATTCTTATTTCCTTTGACCAAACCCAGTTTTAAACACCAACCAAGCAAGCAGGAAAATACAACTGTGAAGCTGTTTATCCGAGAGGAGAGAGGGCTATTTGCCTGAAGTCTATGACTCAAATCCAGGTCTATTTCCAAGGTCTGTAAATTCAGACATCACCAAAAGTTGTTGCCAACTTCACAGAATTGTGGCACCTTGTTTTCACTGAACTCTTGGCTTAATGAAAAAAAAATGAAGTTGTTCCTCATACTCAAAACCTAAATTTTTTTTTCCATGACAAAGTTCACTTCTGAAGTAAGCAGCTAGAAAATCTCCAATGGAAATTGGAGCAGCTTCATCAATGTCAAGGGAAGATCTAACCCTCTGCTTCAGTAGGCTGGAGAACGGGACATGAGAAGATTCCTGATTGAAAAATGTGGCTTCACTAGAAGGCTGGTAAACAAAACCTGTTTGTTCAGGTTTTATTATACAACAGCACAGCCACATGAAAGATGCAACACATCTTTGCTTTGTGCATTGATCTATCAGTTGAGAAAGGGTTCAGATGCGGCCAGGTGGAAGAGCACATTTGTGTTTTCTTTCAAAGTGCACTCTTGCTTTTGTTGTCCCAATTCACTATTCTTAGAGCTGCTCAGGGCCCAGAGCCCTTTCAAGTCACTCTTCCTGTTTACTGTCGTTTGCTGATCATCCCAGCTCCCCCACTCTCACTCACTCTCAGGCACCTCCTCCTGCTGCTGCTATTGTTGTCAGCTATTGGAAAAAGAAAAAAAACCCAACATAGCATCCCTCCCCCCAGACATATTTCACCTATAGAAGCTGCCTTTCATGTCAGTGAATTGCTTCATCTCCTGCCGCCAGTTATGCTTGCAGAGTTTTTGGTAGGTCCCCATCTCTCCTGCTCAACATAGTACACCTTTCAAAATAGCTGTGTTTCTTAACTGGGGCAATAACTGTTTATCTCTTTCATCTCTATTGTCTCAAGGCTTTCAATAACAACCTTTCCAATAGTTAGTTATTGCTGCTAACAATACGCTAGTCACTAGTTGGGTTCATCCTGCAAATGCAGAAGAGCACATTTTGGGAGCAGCTATTAGGGTAGCAATAAAATTTTTTTTCAAGTTAATGTGAGCCGTGGGGCTTAACTCTGTCTTGCACACATGTATCCATCCCCCCATCATAATTTAAGAAGCATCAGTCTCCAGAAGCGTGGATCCTCTTTGCAATCACCTTACAGCTCAATTTTACTGGCGTTTTTTCCTTCCAACTGGTATTTTTTGCAAACAACTGACTATCACCTTCTGAGAAAGGTTTCATATTTTACAGATATCATATTACTTCATCTGTCAATAGCTGAAATAATTAGCTACACTTTTTCTAGTACAGAGGGCTATATTACTGTACTTTAGTGCCCAGAATATTTCTTTAACATGTTTCTGACTTACTTGATCAAGTGAATGTTTTTCCTAGAGAGCAGGTGATTATAGATTGTGTGCACCATGAAAATTAGGACAAAGGGCCAGGACAGAGACAAACGTGCCAGCTTGGAGCAATCCTGTCCTAATCAGAGTTAGCTGATGTGCAGGCAGGCTGAGAGTGGGCTACATGGATTCCTCTTCCTCCCTCGTGTGCTATTTCTTCACATTGTCTTTATTTTTACCTTTTGTTGTAATAATGACTCACTGTGCTTAAAAGCTGTAACTCTGAATTCTCCAAAAACTCCCAAACGAAAGAATACTCCTTGATGCAAGGAGTGAGAGAATAAACAAAAGTACATTTTAGAAAAAAGAAACCGTGAATAAATTGTTTCAATGGAGAGGCAGTTAAAACTGCAAGAAAAGTGCCATTTTCCAGAAATGTATCAGACAAGGGGAAAAACTGACCATTACATTTTCTGGGGAGGCAACAGGGAAGAAAGATGGCCCTGAGGTGGGTATTTTCATCTATTCAGGTTTGCATCAGGAAGTGTTGAAGTCTGAGCCAGCAATCAGGCAACACGAAAGATACTGCAGGAGTATAATATCACATCTAGGGGAAAGAAAGTACTCTTGAAAGGTATCAGCTTTAAAGGAGAGACCAATCAGAGGGGAAAAACTTCTGAGCCATGTATAACAGATCTGTAACTTGTCTTAACTAAAAATGCATCATGTATTGTTATTATAATCACTGTGTCAGAATAAATTGTAATGGGGATCAAATATCAAAATCAAGGGAAAAAAATCTAATCAACAGTCCTGATTTAGCCTGTAAAAAGCAGAGATTATTAGCATTAGCAAAACAGAATCAGATCTGATTGCTAGAGTTAAGAGGAACAGAAGACAGTATTACACTACAGAGGGTAACAAAACCCTAAATCACTGACAGAGTGAAATGAAGAGTGGAATTAAGGAATTCCAGGATTTCTACAGGCCAAAGACTCAAAACCATAGGATCCATGTGCACCTGCAGCAATCTGAAAGATAGGGCAAGATATGTGTGTTTTAAGCATGCAGACTTCGGCCAGAACTGTTATATTTGTAGGGAAAAACATTCTGTAAAAAGCTTGCAGAGTCAGATTTAATGTACCTATAAAGAAACAACAAGTCATTCACTGTCTATACAGTGAAAAGGAATTTTACAAAAGGTAATGGTGTGAGCAGAACATCACCCTGAATAATGGAACCCTTGTTAAGTAAAGATTTGTATCATCAGCTTGATACTGACTTTTGAGCTAATCTCAGATCTCAAAGAGAAAACCTCGTACTGCTGAGCACAGACATGCTGGGCACAGAGAACGGCTGCCAGGGTGGGTGTTCAAAAGCTCCATGCAAAAGGGCAGTAACATCTTGAAAATTCATTTTTATGGAACAGACTACTGCATCTGTTCTAGGGTGGAAAACAGGTCAAATACCCAGGCTCAGTAAAAAGTAAAAGAAAAGAGTCCATGAAGACAGAAAGCAAACACACAGATAAAAAGAATGATGGACACAAAGAAAGGTCTAGAAATGGCAAATAAAAGTTTCACTCTGAGCAAGAAGACAAAGGACAGAAATAATAAAAAATAATAAAAAATACTGTTACCATTAAAAATGTAAAGAAAAAAGACTCTTGTTTTATGCATAGTGTTCAATATAGAGTGAAATGAATGTTATTTGTGCCACGTCTGGATGATTATTCCCAGTACCTAGTAATAGCACTGTGACAATGCGAGACACGTAATCTCACACTTATCTATTGACATCCACATACCAGCTAAGCTAATGATAAATAATATACTACCACATGGTTATGATAATTTCAGATGCTTTTCCAAATAGTGTAAGCCACAGTCTAAAGCCTTCCTGGAAAACAGTGCTGAAATCACCAAAAGGACACTTGAAAGGACTAGTGGGTAAAGCCCTACCAGATTGCAGGGGAGTGAGTGCTTGTGGGACTGGGACTGTAGCTGCTGGTTTAACAGACAGCCACTACCTCCTTAACCCATGTTAAAAGCAGGGTACAAAAATCCTTAAAATACAATGAAAAAACCCCAGATCAAACAGAAAATGTACATCACAAAAGCCTTTGTAGTCATGGGAAGATGAATTTGTATACAGGTATAACAGTGAGTAACCTTTTGTGAAGCTTTTCCTTATGCCAGTGTGCTGATCTCTGTATAACAAAAGACACACAGCTAGAAAAGGAAACCGTATTAGTTCCTTTCAGAGATAAAGAAGGAAAAAAAGGTACACCCGAATCATGGAGACTCAAGCAGAAGGGACAAGAAGTTGGTTGATAGGATGGGCCAGAGTCAGGACTGAGCAGAGCAGTGCAGGGAACAAAAGGAGCATTTCAGGGACTAATGCCTGCAAGATGCTTGGAATACACACCCTCAAAGAGTGAGGAGGTGTAAGTTACTAGCCACAGTATTGACAGGCAGGCACACGCTGGTTTTAAGCAGTTGATCAGGTTGGTTATAAGCATCCTGACAAGTGGAGGAACACAGTTCTCCCCTTCCTACAGACATTTCAGCCTGGATGCTGATCCCCTTCCACACTGAATTCATGTTGTGCATTTCATAGAATTCTCACTGCTGACCTTTCCATAGTTCCTGTGATAAATTGCTTGGAGGAACAGCCTTTCTATACCTTCTTCACTTGTTAAGATGTTTAAGTAGACTTATTAAGTATAGCATTTGGACAATACCCAGGCAGCAGAGATGACCTCTTTTCTGTTAGCTAAACAGAACTGCAGACAGAGTGCAATTTTCTTTAGCCTTGTAAGTGTTTCAAGGGGATGCTAAGAGGATTTCACAGTAGGAAAATGGGGATTGCAGAAAAAGATGCTGCAGGTGAAGACAAGTCAATTAGTTTGCTCTAGTTTCTGAACAGTGTGTCCATCTTATTCTCTCAAGTTCTCCTGGTCCTTCTTCAACTTTTGTAAGTTAATTTACAATGTTATGAGTGAGTAGGAATGACATGTGATGAGGGCATGAACAAGCATTAAGTGAAAGTACTGTCACATATGCATCACCTCTTAGGAAGCCTCAAAGAGATGCAGGACTTTGAACCTTCTCGTAGGCAAATCCTTCCAAAAAATGGGACTGTTTTCCCCCTTTACACATCATCTTCCATGTTTTCCTTCATTTGCTCCAAGTGGGGCTCAGAAGTCCTGGGAAGCGATCTGTTCTGGACAGTTTCTCAAGTTAAAGATCTTATGCAGCAGGGATACTTGCAGTCTTACTGCCGATGGGGCAGCCTATGAACAGTGTGGATGCAGGAGGCCCTTATTAGTTTACCTGTAGAAATACTGTTTGCAGAGTCACATACAGTATGCTATCTTTACAGCTGAAGAAGCTAGAGTGGGATTCACCTCAACTCAAATTAGATGTCTAGAAAATATTAAATGAACTGACCCTTCCAAATGCCTATTTCTCCCTCCTGACTCTAAGGGAAACTTGGGTACCTACCCTGGCTGTAAACATCTGCAGCATAAAAATCTGAAGTTAGGTGAAAGGAATCATACCTTAGAGTCCAGTCAGTAACTTCCCTTTCATTTTACCTCCAAGTAACAATATTCTTAAACAGAAAAACAGAGGTAAACATAAAGCAACATGACAAGATATTTTTAAAGCACAATCTTGCTATAAAATGTATGGGTGCCAAATAAATCTGCCCTCTTGGTGACATTATTTTGACAAGATGCTATCTTTCAGCTTGTGAGTGCTGAAGTTCCAGTGGAGTCACAGAACTGCACTTTATTAAAATCCATTTCTCACTACAACCACTGCCAACATCGTGAGCCGTCTCTGCAATTAAGAAAATGTAAAACGATCCCCTGCAGAGAAGAGTACAGTAGCAATGAGGGGAACAGAGTCAAGTCCAACCCTACGCCAGCAAATAATTTTCTTTTTACAGCTTCCCAGAAAGGGCTTGGCAGGGGATACGAGCAGACGACGGGGCACAGTAAGTTGGTGAAGGCTTTATCATGAACCTACTTCTCTGCCATGCTGAAATGCATTTCACTAAACCGTACTCCACCAAAATAGATTCCATATTTATGTATGTACGTACATCTATTTGAGTATGACTATATATGAATGCATGTATTTCCTTAAAAAACAAGTACTTTGTATCTAGCTGGCAGCTTGCAGCAGTCACTGCTGTCAAAAGCAACCACTTCTGCCTCTTTGCCTCGTAGAAAGAGCATTACTAGCTAGTCACTGACACCACTTAGAATCATACAATCATAGAATAATCCTTTAAAGGTTATCTAGTCCAACCCCCTTGCAGTGAGCAGGGACATCTTCAACTAGATCAGGTTGCTCAGAGCCCCGTCCAGCCTGACCTTGAATGTTTCCAGGGATGGGGCACCTACCACCTCTCTGGGCAACCTGTTCCATTGTAAAAATTTTCTGCCTTTTATCCAGTCTGAATCTACCATCTTTCACTTCAAAACCATTACCCCTTGCCCTATTGCAACAGGCCCTGCTAAAAAGTTTGTCCCCATCTTTCTTATAAGCCCCCTTTAAGTCTAGAAAGGCCACAATAAGGTCCCTCCAGAGCCTTCTCTGATCTGGGCTGAACAACCCCAACTCTCTCAGCCTGTCTTCACAGGAGAGGTGCTCCATCCCTCTGGTCATTTTTGTGGCCCTCCTCTGGACCTCCAACAACTCCATGTCTTTCCTGTGCTGAGGACTCCAGAGCTGGACACAGTACTCCAGGTGGGGTTTCACCAGAGCAGAGGGACAGAATCACCTCCCTCGACCTGACGGACATGCTTCTTTTGATGCAGCCCAGATTACGATTTACCTTCTGGGCTGCAAACACACATTGCCAGTTCATGTCCAGCTT
>VZRW01006369.1:182635-207899 GCA_013398125.1 Aegotheles bennettii | reverse complement strand
CCACACCACTCAGCTTGGTGCTGTCTGCAAACTTGCTGAGGGTGCACTCAATCCCACTGTCTATGTCATTGATAAAGATATTAAACAGTACTTGTTCCAGTACAGACCCCTGAGGGAGACCTTTTGTCACTGATCTCCATCTGGACGTTGAGCTTTTGACCATTACCCTGTGGATGCAACCATCCAACCATTTCCACATTCACCAAACAGTCCATGAATCAAATCCATCTCTCTCCAATACAGAGAGAAGGATGTTGTTGGGGATTGTGTCAAAGGCCTTACAGAAGTCCACATAGGTGATATCCACAGATCTTCCCTTGTCCACTTCCCTTGTTCACTCCATCATAGAAGGCCACTAGGTTGATCAGGCAGGACTTGCTCTTGGTAAAGCTGTGCTGGCTGTCTCAAATCACCTCCTGTCCTCCACGTACCTTAGCATAGCTTCTAGGGGAATCTGTTCCATGATCTTCCCAGGCACAGAGGTGAATCTGGAAGGTTTTATTTCCCAGGGTCCTTGTTTCTAGTCATTTTAAAAATGGGTGCAATTCTCCCCTTTTTCCAGTCACCAGGGACTTCCATCTGACTGCCATGACTTTTCACATATTATGGAGAGAGGATTGGAAACTACATCAACCAATTCCCTCAGGACTCTGGGATGCATGTTCCATAGATTTATGGTCTTCAGGTTCCTCAGGTGCTCACGAACCTGATCTTCTCTTACAGTGGGAGGAATTTTGCTCCCCTAGTCCCTGCCTTGTGGTCCATCCACTTGAGAGGTGTGGGAAGAGGTTGCCAGTGAAGACTGAGGCAAAAAAGTTGTTGAGTACCTCAGCCTTCTCCTCATTTGTTGTTACCAGTTTGCCAGCCTTGCTCATCATGGGGGATACTCTTTCTTTGACCTTCCTTTTCTGGCTGACACACCTGTAGAAGCCCTTCTTATTATTCTTTGCTTCCCCTGCCGAGTTCAGCTCCAGCTGCACCTTGGTCTTCCCGACCTGATCCCTACAAACTGGACGGCATCACTATACTCTTCACTGGATACTTGTCCCTGGTTCCATTGCCTGTGCATTTCCTTCTTGCCATTTAGTTTGACCAGCAGGTCTTGACTCATCCATGCTGGTCTCTTGCATCCCTTGCCTGATTTCTTACCCTGGCAAACTCTTAAGTTCAGTGCCATGATGTGTTTTCCTGCTATATTCTCATTATCACATATTCTGATCTGCCTCAGGCAGCTATTAAACCCCTTGTCAAGTCACAGCTTACATCTTGACTGTGAATCACATCTTCTTTTAGCCCAAATTACCTCTGCATTTCAATATTCTGAAATAGATACTGTGCAATGAAAGCATTTTAAAAGCATTAATTGACACTTATGGCAATAACTCATTTTGTTGTTTGGTGTCAGAAAAGCTATTTGTCTGCAGATACTGTATTATTATTGTTGGTTTTAGTGCCCCCTTTAGTTTTATGCCCAATAAACAGCATCAATCCTTTGCGAAGACAATATAATGCTCTCAGTGTCAGATGGGACTCACACATAACGGAGAGAAAAAATTGTCTTTGCCATAGCCTTAAACCAAGTAAGGCCTAGTACAATGAAATGAGAGTGCCTGAATTTCAGCTCTCCAAAAAATGATCTAAAGAAATGTAGTTTAGAAAACCTAAACCAATACAGAAAACAGAAATACACATGATGTGTTTTAGAAACACAAAAGGCCACATACCACTTGGTGTAAACCAGCAGCTAAACTTTCATGGCACTACACCAGTTCCCATCAAATGACTATCTGGTCCACTTCAAGTGTCAGAAAAATCTGGGAAAGACAGAAACATTCTCAGTTTACCTCAGATATGCAAGATCAGCATTTATACTTTGGAACTAGTTTTTTTTTACTGCGTAACGTTGTTAAATACCACATTCCTACTCTCTATACAGTCCTTGCTGTCACTTCATTCTTTGTTTTCTCAGCCAATTTCTTGTCTGTCACAACATTAAGCCTCTTTCTAAGATTTTGAGAACAAAATATGGTTCTTTCAGCCAGTCACACTTCCCAGAGGGCGTACTGGTAAAATGAGATGGGTGAACCATTAGAACAGGGATTATTTTAATTCCATCTACACTCCCAGACTGAAAGCGATGAACCACTGCAAGAGTCCACATTCACAGCAATGGCTGGGTTTCCCTTGAAGATCTGACCCCCCCATAGGTTAGAAGTTACCCAAGTCTGAAGCCAAATCCTCTTGGCTCCTCTCTCCTGCTGAATCGATCACCTTGGCAGAGGTGGATCTCAAATTGCTGGATTGCTAGCAAAACTCTGCTTCAGGGATTTCCAAATAGTACAGAGAAGTGGCTGGGTAGATGTTTCAGGCAAACCCTAGAGAATTCTCTCACTACAGAGCTGAGGTGAATCAGGGTTAATGTCCTAATGCACAGAACAAACCAAATACTCCTTTGAAGGTATGCACTACAAACGCAGGTATGGCTGCCCACAAAAGGAGGAGCTAGCTGGTTCCTGGTTCAAGTTCCTGCCACTGTTCTCCAAATTTGAAGTCAAAGGCACCAGGAGAGAAAACAGATGCCATGACATGTCAGAAGAGGTTTCCATCCCATTGCTTATACTGAGAATAAACAGATTAATTCAGGATAAAAGATTACATGGTGTAAGCGACAAGAGTGGGGTAGAATTAATACAGTGGAATCTCATTGAATGAGACTGTATTTTTCTCAAGTCTGGGATTAAGGAATCCTTTGCCCCCTTCTCCTCCAGAAACATTACCTCCTTTTTTTTCAGAGCAGAAGACCTAGGAAATCTTTTCTAGATTAAATAACTATGCATTAAGCCTTTAAGTGACAGAGGACTGTTCCTTTCTGCCCCTTGCTCCCTGTGGCCACTCCCTGCTTCCCTAGCTTAGCAAGCTTCACTCTGTATTGTTCCTTCCACAGCTTCCTTCTGCTGGTATCTCTGAAGCCTGCCCCTGGCAGCCGGCTGTCTCTTCTCCTCACCCTGTTCTGCCAGGGCTGCAGTCCCATACAGCAGCTGTCTTGGTGTGGAAGTCTCCGTCAGCTGCACACAGCTGGAGAAGGCAATACAGCTTTTCATTCATCTTCCTCCACCCTGCTCCCTCTACCTACATCCTCAGTTTCAGGACTTGTGAGCTAGCCAGGAATTTAATAGGAAAATAATGCATTTTGGACAGAAAATTGCATTTTCACAGTATCAGAATATTCAGAAAAAGGTTTCATCTAGAACTAGCTCAGGACAAAATCCCTGTTTCCAGCTTTGCTCTTCTACAATTCCTGTTCTGAAAGGAATGCTGGTATTTCTAGCATTTGTCCAAACTAAAAAATAAAAATACCATAATTTGGTATAATAAATAATAAAAATACCATAACCTTCACATTTGTGTAAGTCAGCATAATGTCACTGAGGCACGACAGTAGAGGATCTGGTCCCATGATCTCCAAACCTACTGTGAACTGCACACCTACGCAGATGTGATATGTTAAAATCCGATCTCTTAAAGGCTTTTCTAAATTGTCATATCCTTCCCATGCACCATCTCAAGAGGTCATATTTGCAGATGAAACCCTCTTGGTAAATAGTATACCTAAAGAATAACAGCTCTTCAGAGCTCAGCGTACTTACACGGTAATTATTTCTCCATTTCCCTTGGAAGAGGAGTTGCACTGGGAAACGACAACAGCCTGGGTAGTGCTCTGAGGGCAGTTGCTATCATCACGAGTCCAGTAATCCTCTACCTGTGGCTTCTGAGAGAGAAATACTGAAATAATAGCTTGACTGAAGATGCCTAATTATCTCATTCAATATGTACCTGTTGCAGCTCTTACAGTTTTGAGTAAATAACGATGTAATTTAACCTCTTCCTCCAATATAAGATTTTCAGGTTTCACTGTAGATCTCACAGCTCTGAAACTAAGCAGTCTTTGATCAAAAAACCTCCATGCTTACCACCACCAAAACAATGGTAATACCCTTTCCCAAGCAGAAGAAATACTACGTAATATTACTTGGGGTCTGGACATTTTTAAGTACAACAGTTACAGCCTCTCAGGGAAATAAGAAATACACACTGAAGAAAGAACATCACTGGAGGGATGTTATGGGCCTGCAATGGGAGTATAACTGAGTAACAGAAAGGTTGAAGACCCCTGAAAGGTAGAAAACTTAGTAATAGCACAAAGCATCTTGAAGGTTTAAGCATCACCTCTAAAGTGAAGTACATGCAGTCATCTTAAAACAAAAAGACTGCCCCAGCATGCCTTTGGAAAAAGAGCTTCTGACTGGCTTCTCTGCTATCACTTACAAAAAACCCGTCCCTGAGCAGATTCCCCTCAAACTGTTTCAGAGTCAGGAAACTTTAAGACCACTGTTAGTGACAACAATTTTGCTATTTCTTAGAATTGTTGCTCTGACATTCCTCCACGATTGCCACAAAAGATTGCAGTAAGGAAGGATAGGTCCCATATTTTAAGCATGCTGGCCCACCTACATGCCTCGTATTTCTCTTTCATACATATTTTATTTTGTGTAATGAGATTCCATACCACGGAATGAATTAGGCTATGCTGGAAAAGACGACATCAGAAAGACGGGAGACAGGACTAAATTAGCTGTCAGAACTATTTACAGAGGGCACCCAAAACCCTGGACAGATTTACTTCTGCTGCTTGAAACATTCATGCTCTCAAGATGGAATCAGATCAGTCTAAGGTGCTGTTTCTTCCAGGAAGTTCTTGACATCTCAGAATTAAATTACATTAAAACACTGGAGGAAAGTGTTAATTCTTTTTACGTGTAGAAAGCAGCACCTGCAAACTGTGCAATTGCAGGCACATAGTGTGCCCAGAGATGAAAAACAAGAGCAGATATATAAATGGTACCACTCATGAGTGAAGCACGTCTCATGTGTCTTCTCACTACCAGGGACTAAACAGCAAACTTGTTCCAGTCACAAGCACAGCAGACACCCAGGAGTGACTGACTCAGAAACACACAGTCTCCTTTTCAGTTCCCTAAACATATATCCTACATACTACCCTGAGCTAAAGCCACCCACTCTTCATCTAACACAAAATTATAGCTCCATTGTTCTCTGCTGGCTTTCTGTCTTCTGCACTCTCTGCTCCCTACTAATTTTTAGACCACAGAAAGGTGATTGAGTAATCTCCAACTCAGTGCTGTTCAACAGCTCAAGGATTATAGCAAGTGTTGAAAGGAGTTGGGGAAGTGAAAAAGAACTAACAAAAACCTGATGTTATTTACAGGAGATCTTGTGATTGTTCCCTGTCAGTAGCCTGCACAGATCAGAAGGAAGCAAGACAAAAAGGGGATCACGCTGAAATATTGAATGCATTGAAAAAGATATCCTGAACTATAGTGCTTATTTCAGATAGAAGGTGAAATCACTGTATCTTTCCCCAGATATTTAGAGCTAAGAGTTGAAGTTAATGATTAAGGAAGTGGATGACAAACCTGCCATTAACTTAAGGATCTCACATATATACTAATACGAAAGCCCACTGGCTTCATATTCACTAGATAACTATGTCATTGGCTTTTAAATAACCATACAGGTAGAAACAAACAAACAAACAACCCTTCAAAGCCTGTTCACACAAAACAGACGTTATTCAGGAGGCAGTATTAGCCTTGAATATTTTATCTGCAATTACTGGGAGAGTTATTTCTAAAGAATGGAGCCATTGCACCAATTGAGGAATATCACAATGTGGTGTTCTTCCAGCGGTGGGCTATGGACTATGGCTGACCCATAAAATAGCAGGGCTCTGAGTCACTGAGAAAATCATCTAGACTTTATACTCATTCTCACACAGAAAAAAAAACATAGGAAAATAATAATCTAAAAAGTAGCTTAATTTTGGTTTCATGACAAATGAAAAATAGCATGGCAACCTTGTCTAATATGGCTCTTAAGATAAGACAATCTGTCCATTTAAAAGGGTTGAGAAATGGAGAAACCATGCCCTCACATTTCTACCATTTTCTATGAGTAACTACTTATGTCTACTGATTTTTTAAAAAAATCTTTTGTATCAAGTATGAACACAATGAAATTTATAACATAATAGACAGCAGCAGAGACTGTCTATGGATCAAACAGAGCTGAACAGGCAGACCTAAGATTTCAGCTACTCCTTCTGAGGAAAGTTAGTTTGTGCCTCTGCTTTCTTCCTGCAAACCCTAAGATACTACCATCTTTTTCAAGATTTCAGTACCAGAATATTTAGTATCTGGGCACCGTTATCTAGACTTCCATCTCCTTTTCAAGCACTGTATTAATGTAGTAAGCACAGAAAACAAAATAAATAGATCTTCATAACATATAAATTATTATTTACCCTTGAAGGTATGAGAATGTTCAAAAGCATTTATATTCATGAACTCTTAGATAAATTTTCTATTTAGGAACCTCTAGAGGAATTGTTTCTAGGGTGTTTTTTTCTTGAGACAGACCCTTTCATTAAGAGTTTACTAGATATGATGTAGAGATTGAAAAGTCAAATCAGTCAAGCTCCAGTTGGAGACAATCACCGTAAGTCTCCTTCTGACAAGAGTTCCAGATGTTTATTCTCAGCAGTATCACCTCACTTTGAGTGAAAACAGCAGTAATGTTAAATCCTTGGCTTTCAGTTGGCTGCGAGTGCTGGCTGCAAGCTCCTCAATTCTGTCTCTGTTTAGTCACTGGGTGAATTTCAGTCTTAATGGTGCTCCCGGACCTAACTTACACAGTAAACTGTAATTTGCTGTCTTCAGTATGGAAATTTGTTTCTTTCCTTTATGAGTTGAAGGCCTATTGTATTATACAATGCAACTCCATATGTGATAATCTAAGAGGCACGCAAATTTGACTGCACACCCAGGATTCTCTCCAGAGCACAGGAGAGTGCTTGGTGTGTGAAGTAGTACACCCACCTGAATCTTCTCTTGCTCATCGTTTGCAGTTTGTTCCACAGACTCTAGAACAGCCACTTAAGGGCAGGCAAAGTGCCATTTTATGAGAGTGGTATGAGCACAGACCGCCAAGAGACTACATATGAAAATCGAAGTTGCTCAGTGACAGCAGCATTCCAAACTAGGAATGTCCAAGCAGCTGTGAGGGCTGATCTACCCTGCCTATTTTTAATGGGATGTGTCATTGGGCCTAGATTAATTTCAGAAATAAAAGATACTTCTGCAGATATGTGAAAGGAGTTTCTATCACTCTGCTGGATTCAGATTAGTATAATGCAATAATAGTATAAGGCTGGAGATTTCCTTGTCTTTTGGTGTGTTCCACAGGGAGCAGTGCTCGGTGCAGTTGTGCTGTAAAGACGGGAGGCAGGTGAGCTACCATGCAACTGCTAATGTGCAACAAGCATGTGCTCACACCCAAACAGTGCTAACAGGGAGGCTACAGTTTACTCTTTTCCTGGTAAATCCAGATTTACACAGAACAAAATATGTGAATGTTTGTGTGTCACCATACTCCTGTTGAGATCAGCGGATATTCTTCCACCAGCTTCTATAGAAATCAGACTTGTTTAACGTTGGTAGAGGGCCAGGACAAATAAATCCTGTCCTGTAAATTCAGATCAGAAGAGCACTTCTGGGACTTTCAGATTAGGAGATCTACATCTCTACTATCATACATCTAACAGGATTTAGCCTTTGTATGCAGTTAAGCTCCTTGGGGTTACAACCACTTGATTCCTAATTCAAAAGAAGTAGGTGTGAATGCTCACATACTGCTTTATTGTACTGTCATGGCAACAAAATCCTCGTATTTGCAATGTCATTGTTAGTCACTTAGAAAAGGACAGCCAGAGGCTGTTCACTGCCTCCACCCCCCTCAAAGATTAATACCACAAAAAGTCTTGTTCCACAACACTGAAATATCCACTATTGTAATACCTATTTCAGGACCACTGTAATGCCTTCATACATATTGACAGATGTTACACGTTCTCTTTAATGCTGTGTATTTTTCCCTCGTTTGATAAACCAATATTACTACCCAAACCTACCTCTTTTTAAATGGAATATATTTTAAGAAATACAAAAAGGAAGGCTGGCTAATAGTAAATATGTTACAGGGGACCTCAAGATTAATTTGTGAAATAATTCCAGATAAAAAAAGGATAATATTTGCAAACAGATACCAGTCTAGTGTAATATGCTGAACATTTATCTAAACTGACTTGTACACGCTATTGTAAAAAAATAAAATCAAATGGAACATAGTTTAGAACACGTCTTTTAATTGATGATTAATTTCTACAGTTCTACAGTATTAACAATCTCTAAAACAAGTATCTGAACTTATAGTTCAATAAATCTCATAATCTTTGCAAATAAATAAGTTATTAAAAGTACCATATTGTGCTGTTTTCCTGTGTAAACTGCTAATGATAATGCATTTCAGAAAAAAGTAACAATAATGAGCAGCTGCAATGCATTTACATTATTAAGAATCTTTAGGTACAATTCTATACATGATATGCTTAGATAAGTATTTCTGTACTCACACTTTTACAAAGCCATCAACTGAAAGGACATAAAATACATTCAAGACTGAACTGAGAGGCAAAGAGCTGTGAATAAAAAGACAACACGTTTCAGTTCGTACATGATACAGAAAGTATTGTACATTTTAGAACTCGAAAGCTACTACCAGTTGCAGGCCTGAACCTGACAGCAAGTTCCTATGAGAGGGCTAGAGTACCCAATATCCAGGACCTCCGAGGTTCATCTTGGTGCAGCCTTAAGTTCACTTGTCAGACTCACTCACTTTTGTGACCTAAGAGTTCACAAAACAGGTCTTCTCAACCTGGTAATTCATAAGGATGAATCACAGTGATATCTGGAAAGCCTTCAGTTCTGCTGAAACCGGCACTCAGGACCCCTAGAAAAGCATCAGTGGCGTACAGTACCAGACACTGAACCAAGAGTATCACACACTATTAAGATGTGCTGTCATGAAAGCAAGTTTAAGGATCTGTCCTTGTCAAATATTAACCTGCTGCTTTAACAGCCTTGCAAAGCTTAGTAGGCATTAACAACACTGCAACTCACTTGAGCAAGACAACACAGAGCTTCGCAGAAACATGAGGTGTTTGTTTCTTAAACAGCCATTGTAACAAACATAGAATAAAACATTTTAATGGGCTACAGTTAATCATCTATAAAAAGTGTATACTCAGCATGAATTTAAATTGTAAACTGTAATAAATAATACAGTACCTCTAAGCACATTCTGAAATATAAATTATGAAATAAAATGTAATTTTCAGAAAAGCTTTCAACCTTTTTTTTCAAAAACACATTTAACCAATCCTTTACAAACAACTGCAGCCAGTTTGCCTGCCCTGAAAATTTTGATTTATTAAGCCCTCCTGCCTAGTGCAGAACACTTATTTATATTAACTTCATTTCCTTTTTGTTTCTTTTTTCTAAGGCAGATTAATTAAAAGCTGGATTCTCAAAAGCTGTTAGTGTAGTAATTACCTCAAATTATAATTTATTGCAATGGTTGCAATTTATTTTCATTCTAGTTTATTAAGTAATCATATAAATATCCAAATATCCACTAAAGTAAGCTACTGCGAAGACTGCAAGTACCACAGTCAGAGCAGTAGCTAGACCTAGATTTAAAATGCACATATTTCTTTCTGGGTAAGAAAAAGTAGGTGCCCTCTGGTCACAGAAAAGGTCTCCATGCACCTCCCTGTTAACTAGTCATTACAATCTTTCCATTAACATGAACCTGGCTAAATGTTACGTTCAATAATCTTTAGAAGCAGCACACTGCACCGTTTCTCCAAGGCTGTTCATTTTGAGCTATACTATTGAGAGCAGTGTGGCATAGCTATCTTGGCATAGCAGTATTTCAAGAAACAGAGGCTTGTAGATAGTAATAAGACAGCTGAGTGGAGCAGAAAAGCCTTTCTGTAACACACCCTTTGTGCACAGAGATCCTCCCAGCTGATCCCAAGAGCTCCCTGAGCAGGAGGTATGAGAACACGTTAAGCTTCCTCTCTTCTCACATCCTGCGTAGTGAGAGGTGAGAGAAAGGATGTCTATCAACTACTGCCCACACTGGCCTCAGTGACCCCCTTGGCAGCTAATGTGGAAGATGCAATTTCTTAGCATCATATTCCTTTGTAATGCCCTTGCCCTGAGGCCAGGATCTGGCCTCCAGACATTCTGGGCAGAACTGTGAAAGAAGGGGATTCACCCAGTCTGTCCTAGAATAGCCTTTCCCAGTGGAAACAGTATGTAAATTTTGGGGGAAACATCAATAAATCAAATTGCTTTCAGCTGGAGTTTATAAAAGGGACAGTGTGTTTATGATACCACCTTTAGTAGGAAATGTCATCTGATGAATAGGAATCTCCTTCCAAATGCCTATTCCTACGTACTGTCACGAAAAAACAGCTTCCTAAGGTCATACACTATATTAATCCATTCCAGAAAGCATATATAGGACAGGTAGGAAGACACCTTTAGACAAACAATTTGTTAAAGACTACATCAAAACATTAAAGATGCTGATATTTGAATACATTCCTAATCTTTCATAAACAGGAGGATTTCAATGCTTTAGAAAACTAGGAATATTGCAAAGAGGAAGACAAAAAAGACAGATGTAAAAAGAAGTTGGAAAGAGAGCACCATATGAGAATCATACTTAACTTTTTATGTCCATTTAACAAGCTAACTGAATGTTTCACGATGTTATATTGAAATTTAAGTAAGCTACGTTGGATAAAATCCTGTCCTATCTGAAGTCAATGGCAAGAGGATTTTACCCTCAATTCTCATTATCTTTCAAAAGATATTAGAACTCAAGGTATACATTGAGGCTTCAGTGAAAGGCTTTGATCAAAAAAGAAGAGGAAAAGAACATGTTGCTTGTTTATTTTAAAGTACATACCATGTAAACTAACCTACATGGCAATCTCTCTAGTCTATGAAACACTGAATGCAATACTGTAAGTAATTTTTAGCTTTATTTTTATTCATTTATCATTTATCAAGACTCTTCTGTACCTGTAAATCACACTTAAGATGTACACTGTTGTTTATTATGTGCAAACACAAGATTTTAGCAAACAGTGCTGTATTTTTTTCATGTCATATGTACAAAAGGATATAAAAATGGCTCCTTGATTGACATACGATAATATCCTTAAGCTACAATGAAAACATAATATGGTATTATAGTGCAGGTATTCCTTTTATTACAGGAATAGTATTTGTGGGATACACTCATCCAAACAAGGATTTCAAAATCACATCCTTAGAGCACCCAAAGCATTTTCAATGAATTGATAGCTATGGTCTTCACTGAGCTGCCCTGACAGTAAAAAAGCGACACAGAACTTAGCCTAATTTTTGTTACTTGTATTTCATCATGCTCCTCTGCTTGTTAACTGAGAAATATTTCTAAAAACTGCCATTATGTTCCTCACGGATCAAAAAAACAAGTGAAGTTTATAAAACAGTACTCTTAGAACTTTGGACAAATACAACTGCTAGTCTGAACATGTGTAACACAAATACTTCGTGATTCAGTGTTTTAAATGTAGTTTATATTTTAAACTTTAAATAATTTTAGCTGCATATAAAACAGAGAAGTAAGTAGTTAAATTATAGCACCGTGTGTGAAATTTGTTCTAGAAAATACAAAGATTACACCTTTTGAAATGGTAAGAAATGCAACTATTCTATCTCAAGACCACTATGCCCCTGTCATTTAAAAGGAAACTAATTTACATGTAATTAAGACATGCATAAATATCACGAATTTAAGGCACAAAACGGAATTTTAAAGTGAGGGATGTAGTAAATCCTTACTTTTTCATCAAATCACCTGATACACCAGAAAAAGGTTTCAAAAAAGTTTTCAAAAAAGCTGTATTATCACAGAATCATTGAAGCTACAAATGGAAATCACCTATTCAAGTATGTAGCTCAAACTCTTGCCAAAGGAAGATTGTTTTCCAATATTGCACTACACCTAACTTAAAACTTTCCAAGAAATTGTATACACTGATAAGCCCTACTGTGTCATTCCATAACCTAACTGACCTCATGGATAAGATCTTTCTCCTGGTATTCATTGTTTCAATTTTATACAATCAGTTCTAGTTAAACTTTCATACTTTGAAAGCCTCTCACACTTAAGATATTTGTCACATGTATTTGTCACATAACAAAAAATTATACATGATTAACGACTCAATCTTTCCCACTTCTTTCTCACCTCAACTAATTTTGCTACTGTCCTCTGGCTTTTCAGAAGATTGACTCAATTCCTCACCCTGAGGTACCTAAAATATAAGACCATACTCCAGAAATTACCTCAGCAATCACTGATTTCCAGCTGCCTGATGCAGCTCTTCTGCACATATACTCTTCTTCTGACATTAGTGATGCCAGAGGCAATTTTGTAGCCTACATTATCAAGGCTTCTTGCTACATTATTATTTTTCAATCTTTTTTCTTTCCCACTAAGTGTCCAAGTTTCCTCAAATGCACTACCTTTTCTCTGAATCTCTTAGGCTGCCTGTAATTCTTGTCTACATTTCATCCATCTGTTGGACCTCTCCCACTCAGGTATCGTATAATGTAATATCATCTGTAACTTTTATTAATATACTGTAGATCCTTCTTGCAGATTATTGAAGACATTAAATAGAATTAGGTCAACACAATATAAACAATTAACGGGGAAGGAGCAATTAAAATTGCACAATGGGATGATTCAAAGCACAATTTACATTTTAAGACACTATTTCAAATATATTCGATCCCACTTAGCTACTTATAAGAGTTAAATATCTCACTATAGCTACAGTCTCTAAATGCAATACTGTATTTTTTTTGCATACATAATTAAAAGCTGAATAGGAAACATGCTGACAATCAGCCTTCCTCTGCAAACAAGTCCCATTCCAGCCACTGACCAGAGAAAGGCATGTACATCAAGTCTACTCCTCAGCACAAACTTTTAAGCAGTTAATATTATATCTGTTATTCTACATATCTTTAAAATTACAAATGAAAATACAGAGAGATCTAAATTTGCACTGACAATCAAGAATTCAGCTCCTTTCAAAAGTCATTCTGGAATTCTACAGTGTGATCCTGCAATTCAAAGAATGTTGAACAAGATGCTAACAGTACTTAAAGTTGGAAAGGTATTATTTAATACAAAGCTTAAATGACATTTAAGCCACCTAGTCTATGAAAAACATCATTACCTAATTTTTGCTCTGTTTTCCAGAAGACTCACTCACAGTACAACTTATCAACTCTCCTTTTGTTCTTGATGACTACAGGTCATAACAGACCTTTCAGAATAGAAAGCATAGTAGCAGACTACTCCACTTCTTAAAGCTATTTGTCAACCCATTGAAAATAAGAAAATAATTTTTCTGAAGAAATGAACAATTACAAATCAAAGTGAAACCAAGGATGAAAAGGTAGGTCTAAAGATATATTAATTGTAAAAATAATACAGTCCATGCTATTTTATGCACAGTTGTTTATTCTTGTTCCATGATTTAAAACTTGGACTCAAAAAAATCATAGGAAGTTTTGGGTTTTTACCCTCTTTTTTTTCACTAAAAGCACCATAGTTACACAGCTTGATTCAATCGTCCTTTTCCACAATCACTTCTCCATGAAGCACCCTTCTTCTCTGTCGCAGCATGTGAAAGTAGAGTTGTGGAAATACTTGATCAAAGCATAAAAGAAAGCAAATTAGATTAAAAAATGCAATAGAGCAACAGATCACGTAACAGAAAAGTACAATTTTGCAGAACGCTGAACTGAAGAAGAATTATGGCACACAGTGCTGCAGTTGGTTAACGCAAATAATAGCAAGTCATGAACATTCCAGCGAATTACAAAACAATGCTTACTCAAAAGTCAGACAGGCCCCCTGAATGTATACCCTGTGCTCAAGGAACTTCCCTCCAACACTTTGTTTGTATAAACAGGACTTTACCACTTTCCAGAAGTGCCTGAAGTCTTTAAATCTGTGCTGAGGTAAGCATGTTTGAATAAAGACTTTGAGGAGGATACAAATTTACCCTATTTGTTCAAGTCTGAAGTGAAGAGCTCCCTCTCTCCTGGCCCTCCGAGATCTATTGTATTATTGTCCCGCTGGTACACTTGATCCTTATATTTAATGGATAGAAAACTGGATTTATTCTTGAAGCATTAGGTTATATAAACAACTGTAAAACTGTCAGTCAGTTGTGATAGCTTAGGACATTCTTTACTTATATAGATCTCTCTTGTTGGCCTTCATGATTTCTTGTGACAAAAAAATTCAATGTGTGCCTACTGTGAAAGTCCATGTTTGAGGTAAACTTCTTAAAGGAATACCTCTTATGGATGCAAATCATAGACCCTTTTAATTTCCACTTTCCTGCTTCTCAATGCCTGTCCCTAATCTCTCGCCTTGTTTCTAGACTCATTGTCCAGACTATCTAAAATATCCTATTTGCCTAGTTTGGTCTAGCCCCATTCATGGTGCTATATCTGAAACAGGTTGCTTTCTCCTTGTCTACACTGCTCAGGTACCAGTTGAAATAACACTGAAAGTGAAAGACAGATAGTCTCTGTAATCTTAGCTCTGGTTAGCCAATTGATCTGTGGCTTCTGGTATCCAGAAGTACAAGAGCAATCTGATTAAACCAGGGTTTGAAGTATGTTCAGAGAGGTTTGGGGGGTTGATTTCTGTGAAAATGAAATCTTGGAGAATATTGCTTCAAATTTTTCCCAAGCGTGCTGAAATGATGATTTTCAGAGGTGACATGTAAATGGATATTAATAGCAAAAAAACCAAGGCAAATCTCTGGCACAACTTGCAGGAAAATTTTTAAGCCATTGTTTCAAAGTGGCACCAGAAATTCTCAGCGACACAGTTAGAGACATTTCTGTGCGGAAGCAAAAAGGTTTTTCACTTTGTCCAAGTCTTAAAAATGTTTTAGCATCATTTTCACTGAAAACTTTGAGACAACTCATGTTCTAAGGCAGATAACAGGATGGAAAATTTTAGTCTAACTAATTAAAGCACTGCAAAGCTTGGAACAAGAGAAAGCAGGCTTTTATAGCAGAAAATGTTCAGCAATTTCAACTACAGGCAGAGTTTCCAGCATTGCTGACAATTGATTATTATGTTGTTAGCACTACTACAGTTAAGTAATACTTACATGGCACATAGGAGAACATGACAATAATAAGGAAGTAATAGTAGTCAAACGAGACATTGTATTTGTTGGGAAGTCTCAGTGAAAACATTCCTGTTTTCTTCACATAGGGTAAAGCAGCATATATGGTTAGTAGTTCACCTGCAACGCCAGCAGGATACAAAATGATAAAAAAGTTGTATCTGCATTAAAAAAAAGAAAACATTTTGTGAGAAATACTCCATGAATTTAAAATTTCCTCTTGCTATTATTAGTGGCACAGCGATGTATTACAGTAGTTCCTGCACCAAAATCAAGGACCACATCCTGACTTGGCACAGAATACCAGTTTCAGTTACTTTGTCTAGCGTTGCTTAGGTTTAGAGAATGCATTCCTCAGTCCTTTTATTTAGAAACAGTGAAGTATTAGAATGTTTCTATGTCTTTTTAATACTAAAGGGTGAAAAAAAAATCTGCAAATTTGTAATCTTCAATAATGTCTTTTTTAAAAATTTACTGATCTTGCTCCTGTTGTCATTGATGGGATTCAGACCAGGACTGGATCCTGAATTCAGATGATCCTACATAACTTTCTCACAGGGCATGCACACTGGGTCGACTCCATGTATTATAATTTCTTTGAAGATAATGAAAACACTGAGAAACATCAGAAGCCTGTTTTACCCTCTGCCATATGGGAAATCCAAATACTACTACATGGAAATGGAGATAAAAAATAGAAGAAAATGGGAGTGCCAGAAATTTATCAGATCCATTTTAAAATGGGAAGATGTTCAAATAAAAGGCAGAGGCATTCAGTTTAAAGAAAATGTGGTTTGAATGCCACAGACCACACAGGCGGTGACAAAATGAAAAATGTAATCAATAGTTTGCACTGTCCTTACACATAATGCACCATGGAGATGCAGTTTCTCCTAAGGAACAGCTCGAGTTCATGCAGGGAACAGCAATGAGAGCTGTCACACAGAGAGAAAGGTACAGTGTGCACTCCATGACCAAAAGAGGTAAGATCCAAAACAGCAGCAACCAAACATGAAACCCTTCTGAAACAGGCTTAGAGGACTCACAGGTCAGAGAACAGATTAGGGGAGGTATAAGAAGGAGCTGCACATGGTTTGTTCCTATGCAGTGAAAAAAAAACCCCAAACCCGAAGTAAAAATTCTGTACTAAAATTTAGAGCATACCTATTCCACTAACAAGGGACAGGAAAATCTTTTTAATTATAAGCCAAAGATGAGAAATTTCCAACTCCCTTGGAGTACTGAATTTATGCCCAGATGTGCTCTTTGATTACCCATAAATCTCCATGTGATATTTTGGACTCTATGAAAACAAAATACATTTTCAAATGTTTCGTCTACAGTATATTTCACCATATCTCTCTGCTGTGAGCATGTCAGTTTTCCTTACTGTCTATTACAATGAAAAAAAAATCTGTCATTCAAGACACACTGACTTGATGGCAAGAAGTGTATCTGTCAGTGTAGTACTTTCTGAATGCATTTCTCTTTTTGAAGTCTACATAAACAAATATTAACGAAACCAGTCCTGATTATTTTTAATTTTGCCATTTAGTGTTTATGCATAATCAATAATCACCTTAGATATTAGGTGCTACAACTATAATGTATTATGTAAAATGTATTATAAGAATGGACATAAATATCAGACATATCCAAGAAGTGCATTAGAAGCATCTGAATTGCATTATCTATAAAACAAAAATAAAGGAAATACAGGAAAAATAAAGGAAAATAAAAAACACTCTTTTAAATAAGAGTCACCTGCACTGAATGTTGGTAAGATATTTTCCTTCCAGCAGTGTAAATCTGTTTGTCTTACATGTGTTTGTCAAATAATGACTGCAGATAATATTACTTTCAGTTATGTCTCCTGATAAACATGCAGTCTCTGTAATAGACCTGATCTAGTGGCCAACCTTAAGTATGCTTCAAAATCAAGGCAGTTTTGATATGGAACTCACTATTTATATGGGCCAAACTAAGTCAATATTTAGCTTCGCTACATGAATATAACCTTATGAAAGCTCTGATAAAGCAGAACTTCTCATAAGGTAATAATATGCGTACAGATTGAGTGACAACAATTCTCACATTTTCAAAGACCTGAAATCCACAAAGACTAGCACAGGTGCTTAATTTTGGGCACTGTATTCAAAAGCATCTTAAGGAGTCATACTGAAAGTTAAAAGATTACTCCAAAGATAAAGAAAAAATAATAAATTAAAGCAGAGTTCAAACTGTGAGACACAGAAAGCAAAAAACAAATCACACCCCAAAATGTCAGCTAAAATATTTTTAACATTTTAAATCAAGTAACAATGATCCCAAGTACAGAAAGCAACCGACTTGCACTCTGCTGACACATAACCAAAGCTCAAACATCTGCTCTCCTGTGTGTTAGCTCAGCATGCGTGAACCTAACATGCACAGAACCAAGAGAAGCTGAAGTGCAAGACATCTCCACCTGGCCCATTTAATGAAGTATGGCAAATGGTTGAGCAGGTTGAATGTGTAGAAGGAATATCGAGTAATCTCTGTCACAGTCCATACGACCAGAAAAAGTATAACGCTCTCCTCATTCTGGATCTGCAGAAGTATAAAGAACCAACACTTTCTTCATCCTTAAGCTTCTTTTGTGTGCAAACTGCAACAGACTTCTGTTTAAGATATATGGAACAGAACTAATATCTTGGAAAGAAAGACAATTTTGGCATCAAAGTGATATGCTGAAACCATTACCATTTACAGTTCTTTATCATAGGTATTTACTAACATACAGGCATTTTGCAAACTGAGCAATCTTTACCCATTATGCAAATATCAAAATACAAAACCCTATAATTGAGCTTATTCCTCCACTTTATTCTTTATCTGCATTTTCACTATGGTAGCTATCTGTCTCCCTCCTTTTATTTGTGGTTGATTTACTTGTCTACTTTATTGATCCTCAAAACGGCAAGAAGAAAACTATGCTGCAGAAGTTGTGTTCCTTTCATAGTCAGCTTTTACCCATTCTGCATTTCATTACTCTGTCTCTTAGACTATCTCTTACTTTTTATCTTGCTTCTTCTTCACCATATAATGCACATCTCCATGAAACTTTAGACAAAAAGAATTCCTTAGCCTAATCTACCAACTGGAACTTAGTCATAAAAGATCAAATTTGGCAGACTTCAGGGAGCTGTAAGATAGTTAAGGAGCTAGAACACAGGTAGGTCACTAAATCAAGAGTAGCCAGTAGATCAGGAGCTTTGGGTAAACTCACTCAACAATCCCGTTTAAGATGTAGGTTCTGAGTCATTAAACTGCCTCATCAGTAGGTAGCATATCTAGCTGCTGTTTCAAAACACTGGGTTTTTTTCACTCTAAGTGAATAAGTAAATAAAACTCCCCAAATACAGAGAAGGCACATGGGGATCTATCACAAACACCACCTTCTGAGAAGAGGAATTATACGCAAGTAATTTTCTTTTCTTTAAAAGGGGCGGAATTTTGTAATACACTTCTATGCCTGAAGGCTGAGAAGCTCCAGGGATGTCTGTGAAATAAAATAAAGTAACACAAGCTTTGTTAAAATTACAAAAAAGGGAAATTATTTTTTTAATAAAATGCAACATGGTGACAAAGCTTAACACATCTCAAAGATGCTGAAAATGCACAACTCTGTCAAAAGTTTCTAAGGGCTCATCATCTCATAAAATTGCACCCTGAATGTGTCAGTCAAAGAAGGTGCACTTTTAGTGAAAGGATCTCACCAACATCACAAAAGAAAAGGAGATATAAAAATACCTCCAAACTCACAAATAGCAACAACTGAAGTGCAAAGACATCCAAACAAATATGCAAAGGGAAAGACAGAATTAGGCTGTTCGTAGTCCCATGCAATTAGAGACAAACACTGATAACCCAAACTTGGATTCATGTCACAGTGCTAAGTAAAAGCTCTTCTGCTTGGATTAAGTATGCAGAGAATTCCTATCTGTTGCCTTGCAAATCTCCAGTCAAGTAGAGAGGTCTGGGTCTGGCTGTTATCACTAACATGCCTTTCACCACCTAAAGGGACCCTGAACATTCATGCCTGCTAAGCAATAACAGCGTGAAATACAATCAGATATACGTTCAGTTGTATTTTTTCTTGGACACAGCTTGACCTACTGTACTGAAGACAGAGGAAACAAAAGAAATGACTGGATATGCTAGAGATTTAATCCACTGCAGATAATAACTAAATGGCAAAATGCAGTGCTATATTCCAGCACTCATATAAACATTCAATATAAAAAACTTGTTAGTATTTGAGACATTTTCCGTAAGGGAAAAATGAAAACACTTAGCTTATAAAAAAAACCAAACCAAAACAAAAAGCTATAAAAAGTCTCTTCCATGTTATGAAAAGCGACAGTAAAGGAAAAGATGAAGTGTAGAAAACGAGTCCTCTGTGAACTGAAACAAAGAGATTTAACAACTGAAGCAGATGCTAGGATATCCCATCAGCACAAAGGCACATGCCATCTGCTGGTGAGACAGCTTAATGGCTCAGCTTTTTAAGTTTAAAGAAATGCAGGAGTACCGACTCACTTATTTCTCACATGCCCTTCACAGAAAGCAGACCTCAGAAACTGAACTGAAGGCCCTATCTACTAGCTGTAAGCAGTCTGCTTGTTTCATTTCTGCTAACGAATCACTAGACTTACAATAACCACCTACAGCCAGGCAAATAAGCTATCGTCATTTATACAGGACCTTAAGTGCCACTGTAGCATGCTGGATGACTTGATATATTTTTAATGAAAAAACTGCAGTATGCATACCACCAATTGTTAATATTACCAGAGCATTAAAATCTTGAGAAGGTTCCTATAATAAATTGCAAAATCACAACCACATTTATCCAGGTAAATTCAATTAAGACATTTTCATTTAGATTAATTCAGTAAGTGCTAATTTAAGTTTTTGAAAGGGAACCAGTAACACTGTGGTAGTTTTCCTGGTAAATAACCGCAGTAGTCATTGATCTCACTTGGGCAGACCACAGCCAGCACGATGCCAAAGACTGCTGATTCACAGCTAAGACTCAGACCCAGCCTCCTGGGTAGAAAGAAGCACATAAATTCCACCCTGTAACCCCAATTTCCAAAACTGCACTCAAGTATGCAAGTATTCTCTGTAGGAATGTCATTAATTTTTAATTTGGTCTTCCTTGTGAAATGAGAACTGTATTAATAGTTTCTCCTTAAAACCAATCAAAACACAACTTGCTTACACACATACCTGTTTTATACTATGTGCAATGAACCACACCATGAATATTCTTGAACTCACTTGGACCCCAGTCACAAGCACAGATGTGCGAACTATTCCTTGAAAAGAGAAACACATTATTTCTGTTCCACAACTCATGTTTTAATGAGTTACAGAAGAAACTAAAACAAAGAACTCACCAACTGCACAGTGGACTACCTGTAAATAAAAATAAGTCAGAGGTTACTGATGTACAGTATGTTACTATCTACACTATAAACACAGCCTTTTGATATTAATATACACCTAGGTGTAATTCTGAAGGAGAACTGGGTTTTTTGTCTCCAACTAACAGTCTTTAAAAGAAATACATGTCAGAGCCCTGGCAACTAACACTGTGGTGGGCTCAGTATCTGATCTGTGCCAACACATGAAAGAGATTTATTTTCCTAATTAATTGTATATATTACATATTTAGATACTTACAAAGAATTTATTTTTTCAACTAGTAAGCTTAATAACTTTATAACTTTTCCAATGACAACTACGAAGCTTCAGATTTATTGTATTTTCTGGTCAGTAATGTTGAGCAAATAGAGTGCTTTTTATTATTGTGACAGATTTGAGTAGAATTATTTATTGTGAAAGCTTAATGGCATAAAAGCCTATATATAGCTGGCTACATGATTTTAATAGTTGCTTAAACTACAGGTGTTGTAGAAAGATTGAGAAAAAAAGCTAAAATGTAGATAGGCACTCTTCACTGTGCCTGGGAAAAAACTTCAAGTGCTCAATACACTCAACAATTTCATTCCATAGATGTACCATAAACTGAGACCACTAGTGCATAGTTGGCAAAAGTCCTACTATTTAAAGAATACTTTGCACAACATGCACAGACTCTGTGTTGCAACGGATTATGTGGGGCATGTGAATCCAGTCTGGAAATAAGCAGAAGCAGAAAAGGCACAGAAGGATAATGAGTCCAGTATAAGGAATAAGAGGGAAGCTATCATCCCTGGAGGTGGAGATGAGATACCTGCTATGCTAGAGGGTTGATCTTCTGGTGCAAATGCCTCCAGAGATTTTGCCTTTTGAATTAAAGACTCTCAAATCAAAGCAGTTCCCAGGCAGCATTTGATTTAAAGAAATATTAGAAATAAGTTTGAAAAAATGTGCCTGTTTGCTTCATATAGCCACCTTTCCCCACAAAAAACCTTCAGTAAAAAATAAAAGGGCTTTAAGTACTAATATAATATTTTAATATTAAATTCAGGTTAATAATGTGTTTTGGCTATGATATGCAGCACCCAGTAAAGCAAACTAATGTTTAAAATTTACCTCAAGCAAAGCAAATGTCTGGAAAAATTTAAGCGTCTTTTGAACGCTTCTGAATAAGCCTTTATGTGTTCCTTTCTGTGCATAAAACCGCACCATGGCAATACCTAATACCAGCCACCTACAAAAGAAAGAGAATGGATACATTTCAAATTAGAATTCTAAAAATATCCATCCAGTGTAAATAATTCAGTAGAATATTTTCTTCACAGAGTATCTTTGCTTCTTCACTCGTCAGTGTTCTTAGGAGATCATTAAAAATATCTTTAGACATAAATATTATATAACGTAATGTAAACATTACAGTCTTTTATCTCTTTACTTGGAAAAGGATAGAGAACGACTTGTTTACCTTCAGAGGATTAACTTGGATTGAGGGCACCCCCCCAAAACCATGGGTGCATCAGACTTTTCACTAGCAGTGACTACCAGACATTGAAATATTTTTACTACTGAAATATTTCTACTAGTAAATCCTCATGCATCTTTACAGTGAATTAATGTTATGTGAAAACACTGGATGAACTTGGCACTGAAGCCACTGGCTTAAGTCACAGCTTTGTATAAGTAAAGGACCAGAACCTATGCACATAACTGTTACATTTTTCATGATCCCTCAACTCACAGTTTCCAGAAGTGACTAGTGATCTGAATGCTTCTGTTTGTGATTGTCCAACTGAAGTTACCATTATGATTCTGTTTCCAAAAGTGTTGAGAAGTCATCTTTGAAAATCAGACTTCAAAATGCTCTATGCTCCTGCCTTCCAGAGCCAGGTATATTTAACTAGCCCATTGGATGGTGTTGGCTAATTTTTAGTATTTTTTTAAGGAAACTGAACAATGCTACCAACTGATAACCCTTCCATTGTAAAAGTAAGAAAGTAACATTTTTTAATCAAACTGGAATTTCGTATGAAACTTAAATTGAGATCTCAAATGGAATTGAGACTAAAAATAAAAAACTTCTAAACTGTGGTGGGTTGATACCCACGATCCAGCCCAGACCAGTACAATAACCCAAGGCATGTGCTATTCCCTCCACATAACTAATCCATGTTTATATAATAAAGATTTTCAAAATAGCATACTATCTGTTCCATCCTTAATGAGGAGCTATACCATATTGTTACAAACATCATGCTAGCAAGGTGCCTTGAAACCTCAGCTTTCAATCCACAAAGACTAAGAAACAACAAAAAATCTTTAAAATAGACTTACAGGCATAACCAGAGCTATGGATGGCTGTTTTGAGAGTTAAAAATAAAAATACAAACATTAAAATAAGTTTAGCTTAACTTCTTGTCTGATGATACTGGGAAAAATTACTCAGCCCTTTTACTCTACATAAAGCCATAGCAAACATGCTGTACAGCAACACGAGCTCTGGCTAAGGAAGGGCCCAACTGACAAAGCAGAGGGCTCTGAGAAATACTGAGGCAGATTCAGTGGCCATATAATCATTCGGAGTATTTATATAAACATTTGGATAAATATTTAACCCCTTTCCTCTTCTTACACTCTTCCCGAAGCATAAAGTACCAGCTACCACTGGAAACGGGGTACTGGGAAGTACTTTGGTCAGACCCTCTATGCTGTAGTGGCACGAGATCCGTGTGGATCGTGACAGCTCTGCTTGCCTCAGGTGGCACATACTTCAGTGTCAGCCCCTTAACAACTCTTACACATGGTGCCTACTGCTACAGTCACTTGGCGCGGCGCCTTCCAGCGCTTCACGATGGCATTTCAAACTCACATAGAGCTGGTCAGGCTTCCCCACACGGTAGGAATGATCCCCCTCTTTGATCCTTTCTACTTTAAACCCACTAATCCGATCTACCAGAGCTCCAAAATCCATTCCCACACATATTAATTAGATTTTATAATGGATTTTAAATCTGAGTGCAGTAATTCGAGGTTGTTTCCCACCACTGTGGAAATGAGGAATTACTGGAATATCACTGGTAGTCCTTCACAGTCAAGCTGCCCTGTTTTATAGTGAAGTGTTTGAGAAGAGGAAGGTGACAGTGAGTTTACGTCCAGCTGGCAGCATGAATGGTGACAGCAACAGCCCTGTCCTAGACCTAGTGTGAGAAGTCATAATACATCTAATCTGATCAGGCATTTTCTGCACCTCAATCTGTAACGAAAGGCTTGCAGAAAGAAGTCATCTTCAACTACACTCAGAAGCAAAGACTGGAAATATTTTTCTTAAATAAGTTTTTACTTCAACAAGAATTTCTGTAAATTATTTAGTTGTCAGTGGCTTTGACTTTGGATCTCAGGAAAGCTCTTGTACTGAGTCCTGCAAATCACCAGGAAATGGAAAATGCTTTCGGTAATAAAGGCAGCATTTCCAGTTGAGACTTTCAGTAATACTGGGTACTGATCTGTCACTTCAGTTCCTTAAACCTTTGTTAGAAAGAAAGGTAAGAAAAAGAAAGAAAGATAAGCTGCAAATTTTTATTGGAATGGTTGTTAACATGCAATTGTATATTAGTTTGTTAAAACTCTAGAAACATTTTGCTGTATTGGACAAATGGACAAATACACTGGCCTTGTTGCTTATTTATGCCGTGTAGTGCCCCTGTTCAGTATTGCTCTATTTCAAATATTTATTTTTCTCTTAAATTGTATCTGTGAAAGATTATAAGAATTTGTTCCTATCCCTTATTTCTGTGTTTCCACACAAAATATGCAATTTTGCATGTCTTAATCCCTTCTGATGTTAAGGGGAGGTGGAAGCAAAGGAAACAGGAGATACTGAATCAGCACCTAAGGTCAGCACTAACACGGTTGGATAATATCCTACAGACATATGGAAGTCAGTGGCAAGAGTCAGTGTTCATTAGCAAATTCACACGTGGAGCATGAGGCAGGGGACTGAATGAGGTGACATTTACCTGCCAGATAGGAATAAGCAACACCGGGTAAAGGCACTTTTCAAAAGGTGCTGCTGCAAGATATGAGCGGATTTCAATAGGTGTTCAAGGTTCACAGATGCTGGTGAGAAGAAAGCCCCTGGAATCACGGCCCTGGCTTTCTGCATCGGTGCTTGAGCTGCGCCCACCGCAGAGCCCATGCGCTGCGGGGCTCACACGGCGGAGCTCGCCCGCTGGTGACCCAGGCGGGGTTGTTCTCATGAGGAATGGNCACGAGCCATAAACCCGTTCGTTCTCAGTTTCCTTTTGGCATGTGGAAATGAACAGGCCCGGGGTACGTTTTCCTCCCACCACTCCGTGAACAGGGCAACTTTCCCGAAGTGGAGACACGTGCTGGAGGCGCTAACGGCACAGACCCGAGTGCCCTCTGATCCGCTACGGGAACGAACCCCGCCTGCTCCGAGCGCGGCACCGGGCACGGCCGCACGGAGCACAGCCCAGGGAGCACCGCGGGCCGCCGCGACTCTGCCCCCGC
>VZRW01006369.1:171706-181763 GCA_013398125.1 Aegotheles bennettii | reverse complement strand
GGGCGGGGGAGCCTGGCGGCGCCTCTCACCGGGGGTCCTCGGGCGGGCAGGGCCCCGCTCTGCACCCGCGGCCCCCGGGCGTCCCGCCGCTGTCCCCTCCCGCTGAGGAGGCTCCCCGGGAGCGGTGCGGCGCCTCCAGCCGTGCGTGACCGGCGAGAGGAAACTGTGGGCGCCGCATGCCCCGGCAAAAGTGACAGAAAACACCGCAGTTCCTGGAAAACACAGAAATTCGTGTCTGAGGGTGAACATCAGGGGGTCAGGCCAGGGACCGCCTGCTGGGAATCTGCCCAGGGCCCCACCTCAGGCCCAAGGGGCACCTGCCAGGGTGACCTCGGGGAGAGGCCACCGCCCAGCCTGGCAGGTCCAGCAGATTGTACCCTCAGGACACACGGGAGACTGAGGCCCGCACCTTCCGTGTCTTCCTAGGGCCTGAAGAGGACCCGGGTGGCAGACTGTGGGGTGGGATTTGGGTGTTGTATGAGCCTGCTCCCTGCGCACAGGCCTGGGGAAGCACAGCCAGCACAGGGAGCCTCGCTGGGACCTGCTCTGGGGGGGGGCAGCTTCAGCCTGAGCTATATGGTGTGACCTGGCCCTTCGAAGGTGCAGGCTCCAGCCGCCACCCTGACGCCTGGCTCAGCCTCTGCCAGCCTGAGGGTGCCATTCACGCTTTGGACAGAGTACATGTAGCCTCAGGCTCCTCATTTCCACAGCTAAGCAAGGTGACCATGGCCCACTCAGCCAGAACACCTCAAACACAGGCATAAACAGACAGAAGAATTCCAAAAGTTGGTCAGGACATACCTTTGCAATGCTACTTTTTCAGTCCTAAAAGATTTCAAGAGTTCGAATCGACCTCCATTAGAATGGGGTAGGTCATCTCCATGTTGAAATAAACACCTAGGTGATCTCAGTTGGTGGGACTTAGGTAAAAGATAGTAGATGTGCCATACTAAAATTCAGTCTCTTTCTCTCTCCTCACCAGAGCACACAAGTGGATGTTCAGTTTTCAGCCTCAAAATACACACCCACTGCCAACAGCAAACGTATAACCTGTGTGTGCAAAATGAGTGCTGGGCAAAATGGCACCATGTATATGCTAGCAAGGTTGTAGTAACTATGCATATTACGTGTGCACAGGCGCTTTCTGTGTTCAAGTAGTCATAACCCAATTTGGGAATCCTATATTTAAAAATATAGAAGAATTTACACACAGAATTGAACAACCTAATTCAGAAGTTTCTGCCAACCTTATGCTTCAGAGGAAAGTGCAAGAAACTATGTAGTGGGCAAATATGGGATTATCTGAGCCTTAAATTCATCTCTATGTAACAATTATACATTGGTTTAAACTCTGTAGTCTTCCAAAATATTTTCTATATTTACTTTTTTAATTCTGGGTATTCCTGCTATCTAACTTTAACCTTTTTTCTGCCTAAATTTAACTTCTCTCTTCAAACCTTTCTAGCTTCTTGGCTTAGTCAATGCACTGCTGAAATGGTAGCACAAATTAACACTGTACTATATATGAAGGGTCTTCTGCCTCGTTTCAATTTGCCAATTTATGACTTCATTGACTGATGAAGAGAGGAAGGCATTACCTGATCCCAATTCTTAGTATTAGTTATGGTTTTTGATAGTTTTAGCTATCCTTTGTCATTTCTCTCTTGAGATTTTTCTACAACTGATTAGAGGGAAAAAAATCTTATTTGCTTTCTGAAGTAAACATTTTCCATTTTTAAATGCCTCCTTGGATGTTTTCCGTGCTTTTGCACAGAATTTTTTGAAATTTGATAAGCAATGTTTGATATATTCTCATTAGAATTCTGTATTACTTTCCTCCCCACTATTTATTTACTCAAATTTATTGATTTTGGATGCAAAAGTTATCTGTACCAATGACCAGGTTTGTCTTCGGTTGATTTAGTCAATTAAGCATTATTAATGGGAATAAGTAGATCAATGCTTTTCCTCTAATATGATAGTTTTTATTTATGAGTATACAATATCTCTTGCTATCACACTACTCATTCACCCAAGTGATGAGAAACTTCTGAATAATCATAGAATCATAGAGTAGTTTGGGTTGGAAGATCATCTAGTTCCAACCCCCCTGACATGAGCAGGGACACCTCCCACCAGACCAGGTTGCTCAAAGCTCCATCCAACCTGGCCTGCAACACTTCCAGGACAGGGGCAGCCACAACTTCCCTGGGCAAGCTGTGCCAGTGTCTTGCCACCCTCACAGGAAAGAATTTCTTCCTAATATCCAATGTAAATCTACCCTCTCAGTTTGAAACTATTTCCCCTTGTCCTATCAATACCTGCCCTCATAAAAAGTCCCACTCCAGCTTTCCTAGAGGCCCCTCAGGTACTGGAAGGCTGCTATGAGTTCTCCCCAGAACCTTCTCTTCTCCAGACTGAACAACTCTAACTCTCTCAGCCTGTCCTCATAGGAGAGGTGCTTTAGCCCCTTGATCATCTTTGTGGCCCTCCTCTGGACTCGGTCCAACAGCTCCATGTCCTTCTTATGTTGGAGGCCCCAGAACTGGACACAGTACTCCAGGTGGGGTCTCATGGGAGTGGAGTAGAGGGGTAGAGTCACCTCCCTCGACCTGCTGGTCATGCTTCTTTTGATGCAGCCCAGGATACCATTGGCTTTCCGGGCTGCAAGCACACATTGGTGGCTCATGTTGAGCTTCTCATCAACCAACACCCCCAAGATCTTCTCCTTGGGGCTGTTCTCAACCCATTCTCCACCCAGTCGGTATATGTGCTTGGAATTCTCCAACCCATGTGGACCTTGCACTTGGCCTTGTTGAACTTCATGCAGTTTGCATGGGCCCACCTCTCCAGCCTGTCAAGGTCTCTTTGGATGGCATCCTTTCCCTCCAACGTGTCAACTGCACCATACAGCTTGGTGTCCTTGGCTAACTTGCTGAGGGTGCACCTGATCCCCACCATCCATGTCACCAACAAAGATGTTAAATAGCGCTGGTCCCAGTACTGACCTCTGAGGAATGCCATTTGTCACTGATCTCCACTTGGGCAATGAGCTGTTGACCACAACCCTTTGAGTGTGACCGTCCAGCTAATTCCTTATCCACCGAGTGGTCCACCTTTCAAGTCCACATTTCTCCAATTTAGAGACAAGGATGTCATGTGGGACAGTGTCAAATGCTTTGCACAAGTCCAATCCTTTTTGGATTTGAATAAACTAAACATTTTGTCTCCTTTGCAAGTTTTGCCATCCCACACTTGTCTGTGTTTCCTGAACTTTTATGAATGTATAAAGCACAGAACTTATTACAGAACTTTCATAAACACCCCACTGATTTATTTTGGCCACCATAAAGAAAATTTGCTCTTTGTTTCTGCTTCCTTTATTTTGATCCCTGGAGATATTTTACTCCTCAATCTACAACTACTTCATATCCTTGGTAGTTCCTGTGTGACAATTTTTCAGCAGCGTTTTCAAAATATGTTTGTTGTGTAAATAATTTTTTTTATTGTCTGTTTTTGTAATTACATGTTCAAGCAATTGCAATAAATTAGTTAAAATGCAATTTCCTTTTCATGGGCTTTCTATTGTTATTCTTTTAAGAATGATTTCTGTCAATTTCCCATGTCTATATTTGTGTTTTCCAGCCTGTATTTTCTGAATTATTACAAGATCCTTTATTTAAATTTGATAAAATGACAGCTATTTGCAAAGCATTAAGTACAATATCTGTGCTTAATTAGAAATACAGTGCTTTTATAGTGGCAAAATTATTTCATATAATAATTCAACTTTGGCTAGCACCTTTTGACCCAAAAAATCTCAAAGATTATTAATAAGACAGATTTTGTCTACATACAGAAATGTAATCAATGAAACTGAATAGGCTTATACATTAATTGCATTATTTAAATCAGCTTTTAAAATCAGTTATGATTGCCTTATCAATTTAGCTCAACTTTGTTGTTATTCAAGCACGGTCTGAAATCAACCTTCCTAATAAATTTTAAGATAGTCAGATCAAGGTCTTTTGTATTGTAGGTGAGCGCCTCATTACGTTTCATATTCATTCCCAGCCTTTACAGGTGGTTCTCCTTTAATCATTCTAGTTCCAAACCATCAGCGTTGGTATACTGTTATTACAAAAATGAATGGTTTACTTGGCCTTCTTCATGCCTGATATTATCAATGTATATTTATCTTCTAGGTTTCTATTGCACAAGTAGATACTCAATACCTTATAAGGCTGAATGGGTTTTATTTCCAATCTATTTCCAGAAATACAAGGTAAAGATTTTATGAGAATTATTTTCTCATGAAGTATTCTATAATGATTTTTTTTGTTACAAAATTTACCTATCCAATATGGGAACATTTCTATGAAATGAGAAGTTCTGGTGCTCTGAAAATAGTACAATGATTTATCAGCACCTCTATAACAGGGGAAGGTCATCTACTATGAAATGCTGCAAGAATTACTTAGTGTGAGCCCCGCAGAATCCATTATCCTGCAAAGCCCTTTATACTTCAGGATAGTTAAATGCTAGATGATAACTTAAAATCCTGAGGAAGGAGAATTCGTAAAAAAATTAACGACTGAAATCTGCTTGTTCTTCTGCTCTGTCTTCACTTAATGTTCCCAGCACACTTTGAAAGAACAAAGTGTTTAGACAACAGACTTATATATAGTACTTGCACACTATTTTAGGTTTATGGTATGTAGCAATCAGTGAGCTATTCAAGGATAAATGCAAGTAAATAGAATTTAGCTGTGCTTAAATTGAACTACACTGTGTTTACACACTTCTTGTGCATTCATCCTGGTGTGTTTATCTATTATTTTATTTACTACTCTAGGAATAGGACAGAGGATGCTTTCAAAAGACGTGGTGTAGGATGGATTTCATAAATCTTGTGAGAAGAAATAGAAGATGTCTTTGTATTTGGCACATCTGAAGCCATTGGAGTTTTGCACTGCTACTGCAAGATAAATGATTCATATTAAGCTTCTGTGCAATTCAGTAGTCAGCGAAGGAAAACAGGTGCCATGAACACAGGCTGAAGTGGAAGTTTGTATTTCTGTTATAAAAATGCAAAAATTCTAGCATGAACATTTAGAAGTCTTTATATCAAAACTATTGATTCTATACCTGAAAAGCACTGGTATATTTATTTTATGTTTTGAAAAGCACCAGTCTGAGATGTCCTTGTGTAATATTCTATTTAATCCCCTTCAGAAGCAAAACTATAACCCAAACTGCAATGTTGAAGGACGTGTTAAAGGGAGATGGCTATCCTGCTCATCTGATTTTAGTTTATCCACACTCAGTGTACTTTTTGCTATAATAGACTAATTAGACTCTGTACAGCAATTATTTTCTTGTGGATTGTACCACTGTTTAACTATCCTGATGTTTTGTTGCATTGCTGGGCTTGGCTAGATTTATGTACAATGAGTCCAACAGACTACAGTCTGTGCAGTCAGCATCATTGCACACTGTACAGACCGGCTGTATCAAGAAGCTAACTCCACTCTAACATTCTAATTATATAGATATACATATAAAGTGCTCAAAACTTAAAATTAATACCATTCACTTCAGTGGTACTGTTCACATGAGCAAAATAAAGTACAAGTTGAAAATTCACTGCTATCATAAGTAAGATATTCTAAAATTCCCTTCCCTATATTATGCAATAAATGTAATATTTTTCTTACATAAAGAAGATTTGCTACCTTGCCAACAGGTATCTGGCAGATTTTTCACAGGGTTTCACAAAACACACTTCAATAATATTAAAAATACCTTCTGATTTTCAGTATATTTCAAAGGTAGCTTGCTTGTGTGAGCATAACAATATTGACAGAGGAGATGATTACTTCCCTTACTAGTTTCAGAGTGCACACAATCTTTGCTGGTTACTTAGTTTTATTTCAAGGGCTCTTTATCAAGGGAGTAGTGTTCTAATCTAACTCCCGTTATGGTCACTGAAAGTATTTCTCTTTTCCTGCTTAGAAGAGTGGTGGAGAACAAAAAGATTAAATTTAACCTCATCATTGGTTGAAAACTGGTCTGAGTTATCAGCAAGAGAAAGTGACCATATTGGGTGTAGTCAGTTTGGCCACACTGAGAACAGGTGTTCATGCCAAAAAAAGCACTGGGACAAGTGGTTCCCCATGGCACTGGCAGGAAGCTGGCACAGAGTGATGCTCCTGCCAGCATCCCCAGGGAAGGTCAGGAACCCAGAGGTCCCAGCAGCCCGCAGTTTCCAGATTACCTGCTTCTTACAGGTATATCACAATACACCACTATAAACTTACTAAAGCAAACAGTAACACATTTTTGTGTTTGACTTTGGTGAAATTGTTATCTGAGATCATTTAACAAAACTGCAGTGTAAACATGCGAAATATTACTTCATGTGAGTTGGTTTGCAAATACTTCAGTGAAGAAAGACTGAGGAAAACAAAAAACCCTTGGTTTTGGTATCTATATGTGTAAATAATAAGTAGAAATTTACACATTACAATTTTCAATGTGGTCAGGGCAGAATGAATTGCTCATAAAGTTTACTATTTGAATACTTGCCTAGTTCTAACATTACACAGATTTGAAGAAACTCCAGCTATATGTTTCATATAATCCTACTTGCGTGCTTCATAAATAATAAGGCCAAAAGGACAATTAAATAATTTTAGCCTGACTTCCTGTATAACAGAGGACACCAGACTTACTGTATGGATATGTTTCAGATATTCTCTTTATACAAGGAAATAGATAATACTATAAGTAAGCCATGCAACTTGGACACTTGCAAAATATTAGGACACGTACAGTAAGATTACAGATGGGAAATAAATCACTGTAGTCCAGTACTTAGAACATTTACATGTGGCCTGCGGCTGGGATAAATTTTGTCTTAGTCATATCACTGTATTGTTATGCACTACAGCATCTTGTACGCCATCCAAAACATCTTGTACGCCATCCAAAACATCTTGTACTTGTCCTGTCAAAGACAAAAGCTGTGAGTAAATGGACTGTTGGTACTTTCTCTATTCTGAGCCTTTCTCTTTTCCTTTGATTTTCTTTTCTGCCCAGCTTCCAGTTCTGAAAGCAATGTTCACAGTGGACTATAATGAAAATGCAGTTAAAATAGAGGTCAGTGTGACTGATCCATGAGACTACCGTTGGTCTTCATATCTGTCTCCTTGCTAAAAGTGTACTGGCCTGACTTTTTCCTGGAGCTATACACCTTATCTGTACAGTGCAGCAGCTAGCAAATTAATATATCCTAAAATAAATGGGCACGCCAAGTATAATACTCCTCCAGTAAACTGGAACCGCAGTGGACTTCTCCTCCATGGCCATAATGTTTTTGTCTGCCTCTAAGAAATACACTTGTCAAATGCAGATGTGTGTCAGTTGAGTGATTAAAAAAAATATCAGAACTTCCTAGCAGATTGTCATTTATAAGTTGCTGTTCCTAAGTACGCTTTCCTACCAGAAGACTATAGGGAAATTAATCATTGTATATCACCAGAATCCGGAACTAACCTTGGTACCTTTGTCATAATTTTAAAATTAATTAATAAATCATATAAAAAACCAACAAAATTGAAGTTACTTAAGCAAATTTAGAAGTATGTCACATCTTTAAAATCCAGGAAGTGAGCTGCACTGGCAATTAACTGAATACCGTTAATTTATCTTTTAGCATATCTGAACAGTAGTACTATATAAAAAATGAAGTGTGCAAAGAAAGAAGTGTCTGTACCAATCATCTGAGACTGTTTACTTTGGACAAAAGTAGCACATATTTTTAAAAACCACCCTATTTAAAACTTGCTATAAGGCTGTCTGGAGACAAGATGTAAGTCAGAGAACTCTTGGGCAGATGAGCTCCTCTGTAAAATCAAGAGTCAGGTCGTTGTAGAGGCCATCTCCGGGAGGAGGTCTGAAATAGAGCAGATGAATAATCTGCTGGACACGCCTGTTTTTCTTGACCCAGTCTGGTGAAGTACAGTCCCCAGCCATGCCTTCCCACCTCTTCATTTGCGTGGGATGTAACTGCAAGGTGAGTCAGATGGGTGATATGATCCAGCAGGGAACTTTCTGCAGGGAGGTAGTTTTTGGCTGGGTCAGCTGATTGTGCAGTCACAAATGAATTGGATCAAATTCCAAATCTAATACGAGAAATGTGGTGGCAGCACATAGCTGTGGGCACAGGGAGTGCAGTGTTGATACATTCTCTATCAGCTGTAGTTACCCTGAAATTAGATGCAATTTGAGACTGCACCTTTGAACTAGATTTCTTACTTTTAGATAGCTAATTTAGGCAGCACGAGTCCCATTTCAAATGTAGTAGGAAATAATACAAACATTTTTAACTACATCCAGCACAGGAAGCTTAACACACTTTTTTTTAATAGCATACTCATTATAGTACTCACACGTAAGGTGGAAAAGCTGGTTCCTGTAGCCATCTGTGTCTGAGAGGGCAAAGCCTACATTTTGTGGAAGAGTACTCTAACCACCACCCATTCCTGTGCAAGGGAAGAACACTAGAGCCATGGGACAGGGAAAAGAGGGAGATACAAAATAATAAAGAGTATTCAAAGGACTCTGTGTTCAACAGAAAAAATCATTACAGAAACAAAACATGAGCCACGAGTACCGAGCCTTAAGATGCTCCCTGAGTACAGATTACCTTTTCCAAAATGATAAACAGGGTGTTGCCTGGGAAGTAAAGTTGGGTTGGAATCCTCTCAGGCAGAAGACAGTCTAAAACCCCAGCTCCCCACATCTCTTGTGTTTGCTCTTACTGCAGAACTACTGCATAAAAGCTCTGCCTGTTTTGAATGAATTCTTACAATTTATTTTGAAACCTGTCAGAGGGGAAGGATGAAAAAGGAGGGGATAACATCTACCATATGTCTTTTGTGAACATAATGGGGGATGATGAATGGTGAGGAGGTAAAGCATCCTCTGAGAATATCTAGCAGATGTCATTGAACTGAGGCAGAATCCAAACAGAATACCCAGTTCCATAAAAGCAGTCAATCCTAAGCAGTAGATCAATGCCTGATCTGCATCAGCTGCTGAAAACAGTTGTTCTGGATAGGGAAAGAAGCAAAACTTGAGTTCCTGGAAAAAAAATGAGTGAAATAACGAAGTGCCTAATGACTGTGAATCCCTGTGGGAAAAGGCTTAGTGTGCAGTTTTCATCTGATGTGTCAGAAGTCTGCCTAATGCATGCAATCACATTCATTATTGAGCACGGTTAGTGCTATTGATTGCATCTAGTGTTACTGCACTGCCAACACGCGTACTATCTTTTTCATTTCTTGTTTGCACCCTTGTGACGTGCCCATATTGCTCTTTGTCATTCTTTGCCTCATGTGTGTGCCCATGCCGTTTCTTGCTTAATTTGCAAACTAACTAGTTCAGAGTAATTGAACCGTACTAAAAATCCTTAAGGATAATGACTTGAATTTTATGTGACAGCATGAACAGGCAAAACGTGTCATGCCATGTCCTGTGGGTCAAACCGTTATTGTGGGACACATCCCATGGAAGCCAACATGATACTCGCACAGGGAGAGGCAGCGAGATGTGCCTGCACAACCCAAGGCCGCAGGATGTCCAAGGCCCTGTGAAGGACCGACAGCTGCTGATCTCGACGGGATCCAGCCCCGGAGAAGCGGTCAGCTCTCACCCCATGCTGTGAAAGAGGCCGTCACAGCCACCGCCCTGCTCCTTCGCTGCCAGGCCACCTGCTTCAAGAGCAGGACAGCAGTGACAATGGGAAGCCTCAGCCAGCCCCTGGAGTGCCTAAGGGAGCTCTGACAATGTTCTATAGGGAGTGAACGTGCCTGGGCACGAAACCGCCTCGCCTACTACCTAGGGATGCACGGCAGAGTTCAGCAGACCTGAACACAATAGCGCCCTGCCTGAGCTGCCCGGCCCGGGGCGCAGGAGGGGCGGTGCCGCTGTCTGCGGGGAGCCGGGCGGCAGCCGAGGCCAGGCCAGGCCAGGCCAGGCCAGCCGGGGCGCC
>VZRW01006369.1:119336-171063 GCA_013398125.1 Aegotheles bennettii | reverse complement strand
AGGGGCAGCACGGGAGCCGAGCTGGGCCGCTCTGCGGGGGGGGGAGTGTTGCGGCGTGGCCGAACAAGCAGAGAGATGCTCAGCTGGGGTGCTGCTGAGAGGATGGAAACTAAAAATCACCGTCTGCAGTTGCTCACGGACAGGCGTGAGGGGGTTGTCAAAGCGTTCTGCATTCAGTGCTTTAAAGCGAATTTCTGAGGGAGCTTTTTCCCTGTCAAGTGAGACCTGACCTGCTGTGATCAGGTCTCATCCCCACCTTGCTTGTTCCAAGGCCAGGCTGGATGCAGAGGAAGTTTTTGTCGAGAGGCTTTCACTCGACAACAATTATGTTTAATGCTGATGTGTCCAAACTGAGGGTAAAATAACATACAGGCAGTTAAAAATTCGTTTTGCACATCTGATTTGTGATCCTGTAATACGGTTTGTCTCCTACCTGCTGCTGCTGTCTGTTTTACTCTGAGTGATAAAAGCTTTGTCTGAGGAACAGCATAATATAAAGTGACTCTTTCTCATATTTGGATAAGTACCCCCCACATTCACCCTAGATTGTTTTCTTACAGCAGTATAGCACTATATATGTTTCATGGAATGAATTTCTTTAGTAGCTTTGTGTTTGTCGTAGCTTTCAACTACAAATAGGTTGTTTCTTTCTGAATGTTTATTCCAACTCTTAACCCCCCCCTCTCAAAACTGTTTGAAAAGTATGGGGTTTTTTCAGGGGAAAAGGTTAGTGCATAAACAAAGAACTGTGACACAAATTCTGTATGTATGTTATCAGGAAATCTTGGTCTGTTGCATCTTAATAAAACATAGCTCGCTTATCTTCTCATTTTGAACAGTTAAGAACACTTTTTAGCTGGAGACTGCCCTTCAATTTATAATTTTCTTGGTGGAAAAGTTGACAAAGACTTATTTAAAAAAGTAGTTTTTCCTAATTACCTGTCTTCTATAGTAATTTGGCAGTTGAAAATGAAGAGATTGCACTGCTTGCCAATTTTCCATGGACCAGAGGATTAGAAGATTGAAACATTGGTAATATTATCTGTGAGAATGGTTTGAACTAATAAGATGAAAAAGTGATAGCCGAGGCTCTGGTAATTGTTCACTTTTTGACTTCTTAAGGCTGCTGTCTAGCCATGAAGATCAGACTGCTTGAGTTTGGTTTCTCTAGAGCTAAGTCTGATAGATGTGCTTGTCAGCACTGTAAGTTTTGTAGTGCAAGGTAGTAGCTCCCAACTGTTACTTTGGTAGGCCTGCTGCCTTTATCCATCACTCAACTGGATTTGTGCCAGGGAGACGGGAATGATGAAGTCTCCCGGAAAATGTCCCTGGGTCCTTCTTCCCCGAGGCCCCTTGGGAATGTGCTATTATCTGGATGAACTTCTTGGCAGGCTTCATGGATAACGTCAGCTGTAAAGCTCTCAAGTTCTCGGGAAACTTCCAAAAGTTGTCAAGTAGTAGTGTTACTTTTCAGTTCTTTTCTCAGAATGGAAGTTGAGGGCTCTGCTGTTGTTCTTGCCAAGCAAGAAGGTTTTCTTTTGAAAATCAGATTCCTGAAGCAGCAAGGCAGTCAAAAGGTATTCTTAATTTTCTATGAATTTAGATGTTGGTGTAGTTGGTAGTATGGCTGTGATAACTGTGAATTCTCATCTGCTGGACAGCTGATCAGTACTGTGTAATAGTTAGAAATTATTCTGGAACCATTTAGGGTGATGGATTGCAGTGAACACATCTGGAACTAAGTTGTTTTCCATTGTTTTGAGTATCATAAGTATCTCTAAGTTCAGAAGGAGACATTTCTTAGTTTGGTCAGTCATCAGCATTTGTCAAGTCCTGTTAACATGCTCCTGCTGTGGAACCTGCTCATCCATAATAGCTTACCATTTAGTGTCAACTTTGTACAGAGATTTTTGAGGAGTACACCTTTTCAGGTGTGAGTGGCAAAAGAGTGTAGCTTAAGACTACTGTTAAACTAATAATATTAAAGAATGCTTTAAGCTGCCCAGAGATTTGAGGAGGTAAGCCATTGTCATCCTCAAAGAGTCCAAATCTCTGAATGAATCCCAAATACTTTTTGGTTTTTGAACTTTCTTTTTACTATATTTAGGAATATTTCAGCAGAAAGGGATACTAATCCGGGGTGATACAGGTCGGTGTGGATTTTCACAATCAAGTCTGGGAACCCTTGACATAATACTGGAATTTAACAAAAGAAAAAACCTTCAAGACATTGGACTGCTGAGGTTATTATTAAGAGACTCTAATTCTCCATTTAAGGAGTTAGAATGAATGGTGTTATTAGTTTGATGAGAAGTCTATTTCTGCCATATTTCATAACCTTAATCTTAAAGTTACTTCCAGAGAATTGTTCCTAAGAAATGTAGGCTTACCTGTAAGTTTGATGCAGGCAAAATAATGGCGAAATGTGCTTTAAGAACCAAAAAACTGTCTGCTAATCTGTCATGACAGGCTAATTAGAATGTAGTGGTCGTTAAGCTAGGTTTGATGAAGAACATGCTAATGTAGTTTTGAAGTGTCATATAGATGTTATCTCAAGAATAAAATCTGTAACTCTGGAATTAATGTAGTGTGTACTTTATTCTAACTTGATGTCAAGCACTGTAAACTTAATCTATGTTGTAAGTAGAGAACTGGAAGAACTTTTTACTCCTTGCTGTAAGCTTATTGTTTCTGAAGTTTGATAAGCTGCAATAAATACAGGTTCTCGTATGAGTTGTCATAATACCACACATGATATTAAGAGCAGGTGTTTTAAAAACACAGGGTTTTGCACGATTTTTCTCGTTTGTGCACAATAAGGGATGAAGGAACTTCTTGCATTTTCTTTGGATGTTAATCTAGTTCTAAATGTAGCTGGCGTAAGGGTTTGAGGCACCACAGGAGCGGGAGGATAGGCAAGATTCAGACTTTTTATTTACAGTGATAAGAAATTAAGCAAGGAGTTTAATAAGGTTGTAGAACTGTCAACCTGATGCAACTTGCAATGTTTTTTCCCACATTTTATTAACTACAGTTATTGATCATTTTATGCTTACAGCTCTTTAGATATTTAATAATATGTATGAATTACATGTAAGTAAGTAGGGATGTTAAGGTACCACAGTGTATAGTTTGATGTATTAGAATGTAAGAAATGCTTTGTCCATGGTTCCCATGGTGGATTTTTTGTAATAAAATACCCTTGCTATTTAAACTCATTATTATTTAGATTTATCCTCTTGGCTAGTCAACATTTTCAAAACCATCCAATTACACGTCTCTCTGAGCTGGGCTTTTCTTTTTTTAGGCCAGGTTTGCCAAAAGGAGGGAAAATTTGTTGCAGAGGAGATTCTTGATCCCAGATAATTCTGTAGACTGCAGACTGTGAGTTAACTTCTGGCTGCAAGGGAAGATGAATTCCAAGGACTGGTTTGGCTTGTCACGAGGCGAGCACTTTTTTGCCCAAGCTGGCCTACTGCTTTTCTCAGTGGTGTTGTAGGAAGAAGGATATCAACTGTGAGTAATAGGGAGGCTGAGTAGAAAATGCATGGGACAAGAGCTATAGCCACCCCCCTTTTTAGTTATTTATAAATGTTTATGAAAAACAAGAAATTCTCTCTAAAGATACCTTCGGTGTATGTTCTCAGTGAAAAATGGCAACGCTGACAGGATAAAAACGGGTGGAATACCCCTTCAGTATAATAGCAGGCAAAAAAGTCTTTTTCAATATCCCTTTCTGAAAATGAATCACTAGACTTTGAGTTCAGCTGGGCGGTTTGAAGCCAACACAGTATGTTCCATAGGCAAGGAGTTTTTGTAGACTCTACTTTCCTAGTAATTCTTTCTCTTTCCTCCCTGGGAAGAGCTGTCATTTTAAGCGCTTCCTCTCATTTCAGCTGTGACAGTGTGCATTATAATGTCAAAATTCAAAAGAATCAAAGTAGTTCTCCAACATGTAAAATCTGTTCCTCTAGCTGATAAAAATAACACTGTATATTCAATGTGAAAAGTTCAGTCTCTTGCTGATCTTCCTTCTGAAATGCTGCTTCTACTGTAGCTTGGTTTGTGGGGCTCTGTAAATAGATCTTGGAACCACTTATTAGTATCAGATGCCTGTGATACACCTTGTTTACAAAGTAATCATCATTGTTCTCATGCATCTCTAATGTGCTCACCTTCCTGCTCTGTTGTAATATTTCTGGATGAAAGGTAGCTTGAGTTCCATGGATTTGTTAGAGTTTACCATAAGACATCTAAACATCTAAATTATTTTTACCAACTTGTCTTACTGTTGTTGTCAGCATTGGCTTACCAGATCTTGAATCCTTTTATCTTCTTTCTTCTCTTTCACATTACTGGGTTGAGCATTGTCTGTCTTGGCTAGGCTACCTCAGTATGGTGAGATCCTACATAGTCTTCCGAAGGAACGAGTTGAGGTGGCCTCATGTCAGCTCAGTTACAGCTGCTTTCTTTGCCTTGGGTCAGCTAGCAGTGCTTTCACAGAACACCGCCCACAAATGCTCCCATAAGGACTTTTTAGGAATACTGTAAATGGGGGTATGGTTAAACTGAAGAAGTTGGTTCAAATGGCTTTACTGAAGTTAATGGTTCAACGGGGAATTCTGGTTTCTTTCTATGGCAGCATTGCCTGTTAGAGTTTATTTTCAATCTGTCCAAATGAAATCTGGTTGGATGTATTATTCTGTGCAGTTCTGAGCATGATAGTGAAATGCAGAGTGGTTAATATTAAAGTGGTGTTTTTTTTGTAGAATGGGCCAATAAATGCATTTGTTCATTTTATCTGACAGACAAAAAGAACAAAATTTAATTACTTTTAACCTCAGTGATGTGGAATGGTATGTAATCAGAATTTCTTGGCGAGTAACTGTAAAAAGAAAGATTGAAATTGATTGCAATTTTTTCTTTCAGGACTATTTGTACTATATTGAAGAGATGAAGTAGTTACATTTAAGTTTTTACAATGCTTTGGAATTTTGGTATTTGCATTTATATAGAGAGGAGGAAAGTTATTTATTTAGCCTTGCAAAGAAGACAAGACTTTCAGCGGGAGACAAGGCTGAGGGACTGTTGATTTTTTTTCTTTTTTTGTTAACTCTGTAGTGTTTACCTTGATATAATGGATTTTTGAGATTTTTTTATCATGCTAAAAACTGGTTGTAATTTTAGTCTGTGAGTGGAGTCTTTAGCCATTCTTTTGAAGACTTGCTGTACCTGTTCTTTTCTTTGTAACTTCAGTTACTAAGAACTGCAGTATTTAATTTTGGAGATGTGGAATTCCACAGATGTGCAACTGTGGAAATGGAATTATATCCATTGCTTTGTTAGCAGTGGGTAGTCTTTTAAGTTTTCTGCCTTAAGAAATGCATCATGCTATTTACTGCAGTATCCAAACACTGATGAGGGCATTTACTCCTGCAAAATTTGAAGGAGATTATGTTCTAGAGCTTACTGCGAAATTTTGAAGATACAGACACAGCTGAGATTTCTATCGGAGGAGATGCGTTTTGCTTCAGAACACTTAATTATTTGTTTTATATGTGATTTATTATTACATTTGTGTGGTTGAAGCACCAGTTCTGACTCAGGAGTTACAAAGCTGCACATTGTTGGTCGCTGAAAGGTGTGTTGAGGGGAAGTACAACTAATGCTTGCCTTATTATTTTTTATGTTTTCCTAGGCATCTGCTTCTTTACATATAATATATATTGGAGACTGAATGTTAGGCAAGACGGCTTTGTTCTGGCTTGGTATGATTAGTGTTCTGAGTACAGAAGGAGTATAAAGGGAGGAGCCTAGTGATCCCACACTCTGTGCCTTGCAAAGTGGCTGAAAAATGTGATCTAGTTGGTTTTTTGTGTCTTGCATTTGTTTTAAGAATTAAGTAAATTGTTGAAGTTACTTAGAAAGGTGTTCCTTATTTGTGCAAAATTGTTGTTGTTGTTGTCCACAGAAGCCATAGTTCTAAGTATTGTTTTCATCTGAAATGATGGTGCTTACCACTTTGTGTGTCTGTAAGAAAATAATTTTAAATAACTCCTAGAAAACTCAAGGTGAAAGTTGAGAATCTGTAATAAAAAAAAAGAAGAGCAGTAGTAAAATTTAAAAAACTGCTATTTACAATATGAGATGACGTAAGATTTTATAGTCTTGCACTATTTGAAGTTACTACGTTAATTTGTAGGCCTTGCTTGTGTTAGGAAAACAATGTCTCAAATTTGAGTTGATACAGCTTTATGGGAGAGAGCTGTTTTGGAAAACTAGAGGTAAAGTTCCATCTTGTATACTCCTGTGTCACGTAGTCCTGTTGTCCTTTGTGTTTGACGTGACATTAATAAGTTTTAAAGAACACTGATTTCATGAGGGAGCCAGCACTGGTTTTAAAAGTTATAGTAAAGTCTGAGGTGTTATCTGATCCTGTCATGGCGTTCACGGAGTTGAATAAGATTTTGTAACAATCACGAAGTGGAGGCATAGGATCTGAAGTAAACTTGAATATTGCTGTGGCAGGATTATTTTTGATTGGAGATGGAAGATGAAGAACATGTCTAGTTTAAGTTACCTTCTCTCTCCTGTGCTAACCTACCCTAGGGCTTTAAATACAAATGTCTGGTTTTCCCTCCCTGTCAGAGTCCATTTTGGTACTAAGATAGAGTCTGACAGTGACATGCCAGCTGTACCTGAAGGCTCGTAGGGTGCCAGCTGTTGGTCAGAGTTAAGCAAATACTGAATGCACATGAAGGTTTTTTTTAGCTGTGAATGTGCACCTCACGTTAGAAGAGAGCACATTCATGGATTTAAGTGATAATAGTGTAAGTAATTTAACTTAAGTAGCTTTAAGTCATGATTTTGTCTGCAAAAAACTGATGTAACATAGGATTTTTGTCAAAGTGTCTGTTCCCAGAGTGGTGAAAGGTGATAGTCACTCGTTAATGCTCTTACAGACATGGTGGCTTTTTTTGTGGACAGTCAATGTCAGATGTGTGCTGCTAACATTCACAGTATGCCCTTAACTTTTAACTGCCCTTGTTTAGGCAGAAGTTTGAGACAGAGAACTACAACTCTAGGAGGCAATTTTTTTTTTCCTCATGTCTTACAATTAATTTGATTATCCAAGGGAATTAATGGATGCTTGTTACTACAGAAGACAAATGGTACACCATGAAACTGGGTTTCAGACTGAAATTTAGTAAGAAACTATCTAGTGGGTGTTGGTGGAAGAAATAACATGACTAACAAGGGGGAAGGTGTTGCAAGCAAATTAATTTTCATACAGGACTAAGTTCAACTTCCAAGAAGGAATGTAGCCATGATAGAAAGCTTGTAATTACACTTGTGGATAGATTTGCAAAATATTCTTACTGAGAATTAAAATGAAGGCTGTAATTGGTGTGGTTTATATGGATCAGGGATTTCATCAATCACCATCTTATTTTTAGTTTTAGCCAAACTATTTAAATTAGCATAAAAGACAGGTTGTTGTTATTTTTAAACTTCAAGTGTGCATTATTTTAATTTTTGTTTTCTAAAAGATGTAACAGATTGTCATGCCATTTCTCTCTGATGACATTGTGAGGCAAGCAGGATCCAAACGTACAGACAACTGTATGTTATGTAGAGTAATGGAAAAGGTCAAAGTTCTAGTTCCACCGGTTTTCACAGCTCTGACTGCTGAAGGATGTGCTCACTGAAGCATGACATTAGGTGTGAGTGAGTGGTGTGGATTTCTGAGGCTGCATGTGAGCTTTGAGCCTGGTGGGAACTTAAGACTCTGGAGAGCACCATGCGGACACTCTGGAGCTGGTCCAGCTCCAGCAGAACTGGCGATGAACTGAAACAGTGGAGTCTTGGAACTGAACTGCCTCCATGCAGTCTGCTTTGTGTGTCTCTGAACTGTGCTTCCCAGCTGTTTTCAGTTTTGGGAATGTTGTGTAGGCACACCTTCAGCTCACGTACAACTCCACTCAGGCTCTGTGTTTCAAAAAAGCAGTTACAATGCCTCAGACTTGAGGCTGGCTTCGGAAGCAACACAGCCTGTGTGCTCACAGATGCTGATTACAGAAAACTGTCTTGGCCTGTGATGGCTCTATGGAAAGAACCAAAATTCTGGAGTAATGAAACAATGCTAGTTGATATAAGCAGTGTACAGTCTCATTGCTCTTTTCTCATGTTTTGGCATTCTTATTTGTCATGCTGGGTGGATTCTGCTGTTACAGTGTTCCTCTAAATTTTTGCCCCACAGTTTCCTTTATGAACAAGATTTAAAAATAAAGAATTTCTCTGATTATTATCTATACTAGTCCTAAGCATGATTTGTAACAAAGTAGACTGAAAGAAAAATGAAGTTGTTGGTTGATCAGCTGCTATATTTTAGTGCTAGATGTTAGCATGGTGTCTACCCAGAATTTTTCATATTTTGTAGATTATGACAGGTTTTTTTGTAATCAAATGTTTTCTGATGCAGTTTAGAGAAAAGAGGCAGTGCTCTTTATCTGAGAGAACATACAGAATTTTAACTTTTATTTAGGATTTCTCTATACTGCTTTGCCATTTTCCTTGCATCAGGCAGTACAACTAAGTGTTACCATTCTAGTTGTATATGACGGTGTTTAATTTTTCCTCAGGAATACTCTGAGAGCACATAATCCTAGAGCTCTGCGTTTCTGCGTTTTTGTTCTGAATGAAGAAACTAATTAACTGTAGCCTGACTTTGGTTCGTAGGAGAGAGAAACTCATTCATATGGACAAGCCATCAACTCTGTGATGCATAATTCCTAGTAATTTTTTGAGATTACATGTTTTGCTTTGTCATTCTATTCTCTGCAGTTTTGCAAGTGCTAGTAAGAATAATGAGCCTTCCCTTTTTATAGGAAATCTTTGCTTCCTTTCATAAGACTGTGTCTGAGACATTCTCTGAGGGATGGTACTCATTGCTGAGGCGTGTTTTGTAGATTAAGAGGTGAATATTAGATGAAGCAGGGATAGGAAACAAAATTTGCATACCATTCTGTGCCCATTCTCCTTCTCTTTGGTGAAGAATAGAAACGACTTGTGTGTTACCTTGCATTCTCCAGCGTGATCTGATCTATCAGTGCTTAGATAATCTTCTGTTCAGCTGCAGTGTAAGGCTCAGTTTCCTTTACCTTTTTTATTTATTGTTATCCTTCGTGTACTTAAGCTTTTTCTTTTGCTTTTTTTTTTTTTTTGGGGGTGGGGGGGTGTGGGGTAGGGAAGGGAAGGGTAGGGTGAAAGGCAGATGCATCTCTATTTTTATTTGTTTTTTCCTGAAGTAGAATCTGTTTCTTCTTCACCTACTCTTCACTATTCAGCAGGGACTACTCTTGACCTATTCAAAAGGTTTGGAAGAAAGTATCCCAATGGCCCCTGTGAGATTAGCTTTGGTTTTGCAGCCTCTACAGCTGAAAAGAGACAGTGGAATATATTATCCAAAGCAGATATGAGAATGGGGAGATAAAAGTTTAGTGATTATTAATGAATTGTTGAATCCTTCTTGTTGAGTTGTAATACATAGAGAGGAAATGCAAGACACAGCAGTTTGTGTCTGAAGAACTGGTAAATGTGGTTGTATCTAACTCTGCAAACAGTGAACTAATGCTTTGGGTATTCATATCCTATTAAGCTTCATAGTTCCAAATGGGAAAAAAAAATCTGTTGGTAGTTATACTACTTTGTCATATTCTGGGTATATCCTCACTATGTGGGAAAACAAGCCCAAAATATTTATTTGCTTATGAGTTTAAATTCATGGCCACAAGTGAACATTCAAAAACTGAGAATTAGGTGTAGCGGTTTTAATATATCTATTTATTAAATACAGAGTTTTGTCATGCATTTAGCAATATACAAAGAGATCAGCAAAAACATTGCAATATTACAGTTTTGTTTGAAATTTGTATTTTTATTTACTTATATACTTTATTCATTAGAGAAAGCAACCAGTGAGATGAACACTGCAGAGGACTGGGGCCTCATCTTAGACATCTGTGATAAAGTTGGACAGTCACGCACAGGGTAAGTGACTTTAGAAATTCTCTCCCCCCAACTTTAAAATTTTTTTTTATTTCAGTCTTGTACTCGGATGTGAGGAATGAAATTTTTATCTTGTGTAGACTTTTGCAACATCCCAATTTAACTTCAATTTGTTACAAGTAAAAGGAAAATATATGGATTTTCTGCTCAAATAGTTTGCAATTCTTCCTTTGGAGATCCAAGCCGATCTGCTAAAATTAGGACTTGCATACAGCATCTTTTCACTAAGGTAACAGAATAAATAAACTGGTATGTTTTAGCAGTATCACTGTAAACTCAGGAGGCTTCATGAGGGACTTTTCTTACAGAATCGTTATCTAGGTTGGGAGTGACCTCAAGAGATCACTTAGTCCAACGCTCCAGCTCTAAACATGTCTAGATCAGGTTGCTCAGGAACCGGTGTTGAGCCTTGGATGCCTCCAAGGTCAGAGTTTTCACAACCTCTATGTGCAACTCATTTCAATATTTCAGTATTTAACTACCCTCACAGTAAGTACATAAAAAAATAATCTTGCAATCTGACTACAATTTCACCTGTTCCAACTTGTCTATTGCATCTTGTCCTTTGTGCAGCTCTTAAGAAAGGGTCTGGCTTTGTCTTCTATGTATTCTCTGATTAATTAGTTGTAGAAAGCAGTGAGATCCCCTTTTAGGCTGCTCTTCTCAAAACTGAAAGCCGTTGTCCATCTCTCCTTGTATGTGACCCTCCTCTGACCATCCTGACAGCCCTCCATTGGTCTTACTGCAGTGCATCAATATCCTTCTTGCACTAGGGAGCCCCAGACTGGACATGGTACTCCAGATGCAATCTTACAAGTGCAAAACAGAGGGGAAGGATCACTTCCCTGGCCCAGGTAGCTGCACTGCTGATACCTGTCACCCAATAAGACCTGCAGATCCTTTCCTGTGGAGCTGCTTTTTAGGTGGTCAGCTTCTGGCCTTTGTTGGCGCAGACCATCCAAAATGCAACACCTTGCCCTTTCTCTTGGTGAATTTGATGAAGTTCCAGTCTGTCTATTTCTCCAGCCTGTCCAGGTCTCTCTGAATAGTAGCCCGCCCTCCAGAATATTGATTGCTCCCCCCCCAGTTTGTTGCTGTCAGCAAAGTTGCTGAGAGTGTACTGCCTTCCATCATTGAGGTTATTAGTGAAGAAATTTAGCAGTGTTGGTCCCAGCAGAGATCCCCGAGGGATCCCACTAGTTACTGCCCCCTAGCTGGAATTTGCACCTCTAATGACAGCCCTCTGAGTTTAGGAGGCCAGCTAGTTTTCCACCCACCTTACCAACCTTGTGTCCGGCCCATATTTCACCAGTGGGTGATAAGGAAACTATATGAGCTTCAGCTGTTTGTCAAAACTTAGCTAAAACCAAGGTATAAAGCATCCGCTGCCCTTCCCTTGTCCTCACCACCAGACCACCAGTGTCTTTGTCACAGAAAGCAATGAGATTCTTTTGTTTCTTTCCATTGTTTTGAGAAGCTGTTATTCTCTCACATCAGGACTTTCTTAAGTGTATGTTTTCAAAAGGTGATACTAAATTAAACACATCTTGATACAGGCCACTAACGCTCCCGTTATTCATTCTTCACTAAGTTTTGTGCTTCCACTTGTTTTTTGGACATGAAAAAAGTATGATTTGAGTTAGCTAATTAAAAAATACAGTTTAAAGACATTATTTCAGTGTATCTACAGTGCTTTTATTTAGTGTAGTATTAGGCTTTGGAAATGTTTTAAATACATCTTATTCTAGCATTCCCTGAAACAATTCAGATAAGGAATAGCCTTAAAAAGACAGTTATGCCATTGCTGCTGTTTAGTGAAAGGGATCGCCAAGAGTGACTTGGATTGCCTTGTAAGACTGCGGGAAACAGTATGAGGCCAGACAGCAAATCCCCACCTGGGACTTTTGTTCCAAAGGACAGGTTTGCAAATAAGCTTATTTCTTGGGACTAGAGATAAACAGCATGGCGTATTGAGACTTCTGTGCTGTCGTGTATAACTGTAGTTAACAGCTGGCAAGTTATATTACTGAAGGCTTCAGTATTCTATTTAATCACTGAAAGTGTTTCCATAGGCAAGATTTAGTCTCAGAGCAACTTAGCCTGAACAGTACTCAAAATGTTTGTAACTGTAAGACAGCAGCTTGGAAATACAGACGAAGCTGGAGATCTTCTGCTAATGTGCAGCTAAATTACTCTGGGACAGCTGGAACTTCTGTTGTGATTTGTGGTTTTTGTTTGTTCGGGTTTGTTTTTGTTTGTTTTTGTGTTTTTTTTAATAAAACGCTGTTTTTATTCTGACTGTGACTTTAACCTTTGTAATACTTACCCTGCTTGTAATACACTGCCAGCTGACTTGTTGCTTAAATGCAGAATCTGTTAAAACTTGCTGATCATGGGTTTTCTGTGTTTTGGTGGATGATGTCATGCCATAGGAAGGTAAAGCAAAGTTCCCCATTAAGAAGTTTAAATCGGATATGCTACACTGTGAAATTCTCCTGCAGCTTAAGTTCATGCGGCAAGGATGCTAGGCTTCTTAACTGGGATCTGCTTTAATCTTTTAACCAGTTCTGGCCCAACACAAGCTGTCTGTTACTGTTCTTGGCAGAAGTTTAGATTACAAAATCTCTGCTTTTTGAGTTTTCTTTGAACCAAATTGTAAGCTCCATTGCATGCCTGCAGTATAATAGATATAGAGTGTCTTGCACCTGAAGCCACAGTAGACTGGAAGAACTTCAGTAAATGGCACGTTTTGTCCCATAATGTTATGCAGCACATTGTCTCATTTAGGTTTGCCAACAACTTGTTTGCCTGACAGTTATTGTTGGAAACCTGTTATGCTACAAAGGTAGCATTTTCTCTTCAGATAAATTAGTTACAGTTCAGTAACAGAATTGCTGCTGTTAATTTTTACACTGCAATACCTCAGTTACAGAGGATCACCAATAGCTAAAAATTGTATCTTTCTTCCTTTAATCCAACCAACTAAAACAGCTTTTAGCAAGTTAGAATTCTGCTGAATCTCTATTTTCTCTAATTTTTTGTGAACTTCAAAATCTAACTGATAAGAGTTGATACCAAAATTCTCATAGGAAATGCTGGAAGGACAGTAAATTCAGTAACATTTTAATAATATGCCTTTTTTACAATAATTATATATAAAGTATTGCCATATGTGTGGAATTAACTTGATACTTTCTGCATGTTTCACATATGAGGTTCTTAAGATGATCTAAAATTTGTCTAACCATGAGACAATACATTTTTTTAATCTTTGAATTTGTTTTAGGAACTTGTAAAATTTTAATGATTCGTTAAGCAGCATAGAAGGGGAAATTAAAGACAACACATGGGATGTTTTAGCCTGAAGTACCCCCCCATCCTTCCCCTTCCTCAGTTTGTTTAGTGTTTGCCAGTTCTTAAGTCTAATTCTGTTTGCGTTTGGCTTTGAGGTGGTTACACCTTTTGTATTAACTTAATGACACATATCAGTCTTTATGTCTGAAGCTGTAACAACTTCAGCTTTCCTCCAGAAAAGTTACTTAATAAAAATTATGGCTTAAAAAACAGTGAAGTCAGCGGCTGGGAGAAGACACCGATGGCTGAGAAAATAAAATATTCATTGCAGCACTCTCTATTTGGGGTAGGGTTGGGAAGTGAAAAATTGTCATTGAGAAATTGTTTGTATTGCTGCTTGCCTAACTCTGTCCTGATTCCTTATATATTAATCACTGCCTCAGTGAGTCAATATTCTGGTTAGCTGATTCTTCTTTGGTTGTTTTTGTGCCTGTTCATGCAAGAGAGAACAGTAAAATTGCTTACTTGATAGTCTTCCAAAGTAAATCCTGTTTTCCCCTGCCCCCCCTCAAGTTACCCAATCTCAGTAGCATTTTACATAGTCACTGCAGTGTGTGTCTAACAGGCTGACCAGGAAGCTCTTTCCTAGCTTGTTTCTAATGGAGCAAGGAGGAAAATTGAGTCACCTGTGTAGTCTTGTGCCCCACAGACTGTAAATGAACAGTAAATTTCTGAAAATATATTAAATGTTTTGTGCAGAGTAGTATTTTGGATTCCAATTGCTGTTAATTTTATCTTTGTTAAGTAAGATACAATCACATACATTACTCTCTAAAACTAAAACTGAAATGTATTGCGGATGTTTTTCACATATATTAGTATATAATACCATAGCCTTTATTGCACCTTGACATGTCTTCATCCTACTGATTCATTATTCCCACTCACTGTGCTGCCTCTGAAATTTTGATATAGGATCTTTGGAGCAGAACTGTGACCTGATAATTGTATAGCGTGGTCTGGAGAGATGCCTAATAAAGAGAACTCTGTTCTTGTGGGCTGTGTGCTTTCCTTCTGATTTCTGCATAGTGCTTCTCGTAATTTACAAACTAAATTGCATGATGAATTAATTTGAAGTAAAAAATAGGGATTACAGTTCTGTCTAGAATAGGAATTCTTAGTCTGTGTGACCGAACATCGGTGAGCTTGGATTTTTTTTTTTGTGTAGATGTAATAAAAAGATTTATTTAAACATTTGAGTATGTTAAAACATTAGCACTCAAATATTGATCTTTTTTTTCAATATCTGAGCAAATAGATTTTTAAGGCATTTTATGAATTATTGAGGGGTTTCTTGTGTGTTTGGTTTTTTTTTTATCTTTTCAAAGTTGTACTTGACGCATGTGGAGGATCATTTGGTTTTGTGACTTTCTTGTTGCTTAATTGCTTCTGAGTAAGACTTTGGATCCCTTAATTAAAAAATCTTAGGCTAATGGTCCTGTTCCTGAACTGCTAAGCTCTTGATCCTGCATCCTACCTTAATAAATACTGGCTTAACAATTAATAGACGTGCATTTTTTTTGTGCTTGCACTCATATCACATTGATAGTCCTACTCATAAATTAATGGTTAAAAAAGCAATTATTTCTGAAAATTTTAGCATGTATTCTTTCACAAGTAAAGTGAGCATATGTGAACTCTTAGATAATTAATGGATAACAGGCAGTGCTTGCCTTCTAGCCTTTATTTGTAATAACTGGTTATGCAGAGGTATACATTGAGCGATATGTAGTCTTGCTGTGTGACAGCATTTTCTATAATTAGTACTACTAAATATGAAGTGGACATTTCTGTAAAATACAGACACTGCCAAATGTAGTATAGCCAAACAGTGGTGCAACTTATACCTAAGTTTCATGTTAGTTCTTGGATATCAGTTTAATAGAAAAATAATTTTGCTTCCAAAAAAAAGTTACTATAAATACTCCAGAAATGCATAAAGTCTCTTAGTTTGAATTTACCTCCTCTTTTCTCCTTTTCCTACCTACCCTTTTTCAGGGTTATCTTTTCAGGGCTATCTAACAGATAATGCTTGTACGTCCATGATAATCTGTTTGTAAGGGATTTTATGCGTTTCTGGACAAAAGATGGTGTAACTTACTGAGAGGTTTTGATAACTAAGAAAGCTAGCAATCCTACAGATAGGAATGGCTCCAACTGTTAATGGTGTTAATTTTTTTTTTCAATGTTGCACTCATAAGCTACTAAATAATTTGCTGACAATATTCAGGAGAGCTTGCTGTTCATTAACATTGTAATCCATTGTCACGTGTGCAATAGGAAATGTTAATTCCATTCAAATTTTTAAAATCTGTTTTATGTTTTTTAGACCCAAGGACTGTCTCCGTTCTATTATGAAGAGAGTGAACCATAAAGATCCCCATGTTGCTATGCAAGCATTAACAGTAGGTTCTTTCTAACGTAATGCTTTTCATTCCTGAAAAGTTGTATTGCAAAAAATGTTTTCTCTGAATTTTAATCTTTCTTTCTTTAGCTTCTAGGAGCATGCGTATCAAACTGTGGTAAAATCTTTCATTTAGAAGTCTGTTCAAGAGATTTTGCCAGTGAAGTAAGCAATGTATTGAATAAGGTAACGTATTGCATTGATTTATACAATTCATAGAAAAGCTAAACCAGACAGAATTGGGGTAATATGAAAGTGGAATGAAATCTAATTTTGGAATACTGGAAGTTTGGTGGCAAGGGGGAATATACAAGATTACTGGGAAGACTGTGGATGTGAGAAAGAACTTCCTGAATGCCACTTTGCACTGCAGTTACTTATGTATTGTGTTCAGGGGAGGTGCCGTGTTGATTTGTAGATGTACAAATTAATTTTCACATTAAATAACAGAAGTGAAACACTAAATACAGATGTGGTGAAATGGAGATAATACAGGGATTTTTTGGGGTTTAGTGTGTATTGTACTAGAAGAAACACAATGCTGGTGTGTACTATTCTCCCTTTCTAATAAAGGTATCTCTTAGTGATGCACTTCAAAATAAAGTGTCTATATAGTTTACATTGTCAGTAACAAGAAATTATTAGAAACTAAGAAATTAAGAACAGATTCCTGCATTATTTAACTAGTTTCTACTGTGCTTGCAGGGTCATCCAAAAGTTTGTGAAAAGCTGAAAGCCCTTATGGTGGAATGGACTGATGAATTCAAGAATGACCCACAGCTTAGTTTAATATCTGCTATGATAAAAAATCTTAAGGAGCAAGGAGTTACTTTCCCAGCTATTGGTTCACAGGTATATTAAATTTTAGGGTTGTTCTTAAAGGGTATCACAAATTCTTTTTATCATCAGTTCTGTACTTGACAGTTTGTAGTCTTGAATTCTACAATGTGTTTGGGAAACAAAATGAAATCTTTTGTCTTGATAAAAAGTTCCTTCAAGGCATGAAATACTCTGATTTAGTTTTGATTTTTAGATGAACTTAATGCATTGTCAGTTTTTTGTTGAATTCATTTTTACATCTTTAACTTTTGGCTAGGCTGCTGAACAGGCAAAAGCAAGTCCAGCTCTAGTTGCCAAAGATCCTGGTACAGCAGCCAACAAAAAGGAAGAGGAGGATTTAGCTAAAGGTGAGTGCATTTACTTGCTGACCTGATAAATATATTGGTAAATACAAAATAAAGCAGGAACAAATGTTTTGCTTCCTTCCTCTATGTGAATAGTTTATTTATGGATTGTGGTTGTAATCTCTAGGTCTTCCTTTTTGTACCCTTTGTGGAAGGTTAGAGGTTAAAACTATTTTAAGATTTAAAAATATGAATAATTAATATTATTTATTTTTTTCCCTTACCAAAGTGAAACAACACAGTAAAAAAACCTGCAAAATCTCATGTTAAGGACATGCTCCATTATGGAAATGTTTGATACAAGTTCTGCACTTGGTTTTCCCTCTTCCTGGAGCAAATGAAGCACGTTAATTTGCAATTCAAACATTTGATGGAAGGAGAAAATAAGGATTATACTATAAGGTGTATGCAAAGTTGAATTCAGTATTCTAGATATAACTTTAAACTTCTAATACTGCTTCTGTAGTATACTTTAAGGGTTTGATTGCTGTAAGCAAGGCTGTTAAATGTCTCATTGCAGTCCCGACAAACAAAACTAGGATGGTTTCTTTTGATTTACTGTTGTACTAAGGTATATTTAAAGGTCATTTAACAATCCTGTACCAGCCATGTGTGAAGAGTTATTCTTAGAGTGGTTTGATCTTTGTGGTCTGGATACTGGTTTTTGAGGTCAAACTTCAGCAATGTAAAGACATCAAATGTTAGCTTGTATGTAGCATGGCTTTGGGCTTAAAGTTGTAACACTATATGAGTACAGTTCTTGTGCTAGTAGTTGTTGGATGTTTGCAGTTTCTCATCTTTGATAGAAAGTTTTTTTGTTGAGCTATTATCTAATACAACATTGATTTATTTAAATTGCCATTAGTACATCTATGTATGTTTCTAATGGTTTCTTCAACAGTTGACCTGCCAATCTCTACTTTTAAAGGGTTTGTGTCCTCAAGGCTCAGACTCTGCATGGGTTATCTAATGTTTGTTCTCTTGTTTTTTGTGTCCCACTCTGTCCCTTCTTAAACATGATAATTCTTTTCATAAACTTGGATGAGTTTAATGTGAGTGAATCCTTCCTGTACAGTCAAGTTTAACTGAAAATGACCAAGAAATGTAAAATTATTCAAGGAATGATAGGGACAAAACAGGAACAGCTGGAATTTTGCTTGTCTAAACAAAAATCTTTTTCTTAATTATGAATTAAGGAGGCACTTATTTATTGTGAGAGTGACTAAGCAGTAGCACAGGTTGCCCAGAGAGGTTATGGAGTCTCCATTCTTGGATATATTCAGAAGCTGTCTGGATGTAGTCCTGGGCAACCAAGTCTAGGTGACCCTACTTGAGCAGGGGATTGGACAAGATGACCTCCAGAGATGCCTTCCAACCTGAACCAATCTGTGTGATTCTGTGATGCTGTGAATTCAGGCTAAAGACTCCTGATTTAACAGAGAAACAATGTGTACTTGAAGAGCTGTATCTTTTTAATGTTTCAAGTGATCTGGAAAAGTTGAACAACATGTGTATGCTAGTAAGAATGTAAATCTGTTACATCAGTTCAAGATAATAACAATAATATAAAAATAAAAAATGGATTACTTCACTGAGTTATCCCATTTGTGCTTTAAGTCCTACTTATTCATCATGTCCACATTGAAAGCCTCAGTAGATCTATGGACAGAATTGTGCTCTCTAGTTGAAAAAACATCTTTTTGACTTTTACCCTTATTTCTAAGTAAAAGGCAGAAGTTGATTATGAAGCAACAGGAATGGAATTATTCTAAAGTTTTCAGAGTTAAATTTGCATATAATTCAACACATTTTTATAGGAAAATTTCATATGGGTAACTCTTCTTTTGTAGCTATTGAACTGTCACTAAAAGAACAAAGGCAACAGCAAACAACACTTTCCAGTTTGTACCCGAGCACCTCAAGCCTTTTAACAAATCACAAACATGAGGGCCGAAAGGTTCGTGCAATCTATGATTTTGAGGCTGCTGAAGACAACGAATTAACTTTTAAAGCTGGAGAACTTATAACTATTCTTGATGACAGGTAATTTATATGCCTACTAGAAGTATATTAGACTGTAAAAATAAATTGAGAATAATTATATCTTTATGTAGAAGCATACATTGGAATACAATTGCAGTAAAATAAATTTACATAGTAAATACTTCATTTAGTTATCTCCTAGATTGTTTTACAAATAATACAAATCACAAATGTAATTGCATAAAGATTCTTATATAAAGATTTCTGCTTATATACAAATTGTATTTATGTATAAGTAATATAAATGCCTCGTAAAGTGCAATTCTTAAGAAAATTCCATGTGAGTATGGGGTTTTTAATGTGTATGGGGTTTTAATTATTTTTTTATCATTAGTGATCCAAATTGGTGGAAAGGTGAAACACATCAGGGTATAGGATTGTTTCCATCTAATTTTGTAACAGCTGATCTTTCTGCTGAGCCAGAAATGGGTAAGTAACACTACATCTATGTATACATGTTAAGCCTTGCCACAGCCCAAGGGATATTTCTGTAGTGGTGCTCTTTCACTAGTTCCTTTCTCTTAAGGTAGAGTTCAGTTGCAAGTTAATGTGATACTCAAAGTAAAGCTGAGGAGCCCCTGCTGTGCTCTCAAAAACAGCAGTTGTATCTTCATGTGTCAGACCAAGGTTGCCCAAGCTGGCATCTGCTGACTTAATCAGTAGCTTCCTTGAGACTCATCTAACAAATCCATTGACACTTAGATAAATGTAGGCAACAGCAGTTTTTGTCCAAATTGCCTTTTTTGCCTGGTTGCAGTGGTACATATCTAATCAAGGAAAAAGTGAAGGCCCCTGGCCAGATGAGAGTCAGAGACAGATACCACTGTTCAAACAAGTCAAGAAACCAACACACTGTAGGCTTGTATGAGTGAGTAACAGAAGGATATTTTTTTTCTGCATACTGGTTATCTTCTTGTATCTATTTATATCAGTCTAACCTACTCCAAATATTTCTATTAAAATATTAAATATTAGGCAAGGTTTGAAGATGCTAGAACTGATTTCTGTAAATCTGGTGGGTTTGCAAGATGAATCTCCTGTGACCTCAGTATGAGTATTCTGAAGGTATGAGCAGGTCAGCAGAATTACATGCTGTAGGAGTAATCTGTTCTATATTAAGACTAACTGATAAGAGTTGTATGATAAATGTAGTATTTGGCAGCTTTTTTGTTGTGGCCTTCACTGCAGAGGAGTGAGATTCTTCTGCAGGTACTGTTTGCTGGAGAAGGAATAGCAAAATTTGAGAACTTTCGATTCTATACTTTGGAGAAAAGAAGGCTCTAGTTTGTCATGGATGATTTTACCAGTTTTATGTTAAACCTGACTCATTAGCTCTATTTCTCCCAGTCACTCTCTTTTAGTGTGTTTGATGACTTATTAATAAGTATGTTATGTGCAGGGAGACTACGATAAAGACATTTACTTGCTAAAACATATTTCTCTTGACCTTGTGTGAACTGATGTCGGTTTTAGGCAATTTACAGTTTTGTTTATGAATATAGTTTAAGTCTATGGAGATGGTTTTGGCCTTCAAAAGTCAACAAAATACTAATTTCTTAAATTTTTGCAATAGATGTTTCAAATGCAAAGAACTTAGGCAACATGCTAGCTGTATAACATTTCTGTCATTGTTTTGTTTATTTCTATTTCGTAAAATAAATTCTGTCTGTTTATCTCACAGTGAAAGCTGAGAAGAAAACAGTGCAGTTCAGTGATGAAGTTCAAGTAGAGACAATAGAACCTGAGCCTGAACCAGTTTATATTGATGAAGTAAGCGTGATACAAGTACTGATTTTCAGCTGCTGGTACATTTAAATCTGCGATGTTTAATCTTTTCATCCTGTACCTCAAAAACAATTAGAAATACCAGGAGAACCTAGTCAAAAGAGAACAGGAAGCAAAAGTTGGTTTAATAAAAAGATCTGCAGTATTCTAATTTAGTCATGTGTCTTGAAGTTCTTAGAAATTTCTGAAACTGAATCTGGAAATTGCATTCTATTTAGGGTCCTATTCCAGGAACGTACAGCTGTTAACCTCCAGCCTAGAAGCTTGATTGGAGTGATGCATTTGCTTTCAAGGTTTGCTTTAAGTACTTCAGGATACCTCTGAGATACCCATCTTGAATACTGGCATAGATTTTTGTCCAGTATAACCACCACTGTCTTCCCATAGTCTGAAAGATCTCTTTCCTTCACTGAAAACTGTGAGCTTTTTGTTGCTCTGTAAGTAATATTTAGTGAGATTTGCACAATCTCACCAGTGATTCTGTAAGTTTCCCAAGAACTCTTAGCCCAGGATGTTTTTCCCTGCCTTTTTTTTTTACTCCCTTCTTACTCTCCCAGGGGGTTTAGAAATGTTCTTTTCAGAATCTTTTCCTTTTTCTCTCGTGACCATCCATTTCTTTCTCAACTAGAGTTCTGTCACTGTTTTTTGAAATGAAAAATAAATTACTGCCTTCCTAAAGTCCTTTTTAATTGCTGTCTCCAATACTCTTCCTCCCAAGAGATACAAGTTAGTTCATAATCTGCCCGAATGTCTTATCTCAGGCCGGCCTTGAGGTGCCTTCCAGCTTTAATCTTCTGTTATTCCCTGTTAGTTGCCGTTTTAGTGTCTTGTTTTGTTTTGAAAATTATCATAGTATAATTTTTAAGGAAGTAGTTCATTTGTCTTCTTCCTGTCTTTCCTGGGGTTAAGGAGGAAGAAAGATGGTTTTAGTTTCCACTTTGATACAACCTATATAACTCTGACCTGTTAAAGGCTATTTACTTGGTAGCACTCAGATAAAAGGTGGTTTTTAATAATTTACAGACAGTGTTTGGTTAAGCAGTATAATCCACTCCAAGACGTATTTTTCAAAGACTTTATTCCTGTTAATTTTCCACCCTTTTGTATTTTTATAAATGGATTGCACTTAAACTGGTTAATCAAAGATGACTTATCCTGAAGTCAACTGTGTAACCCCTCCAGACATCATCTTAAAAAAAAACCCTTTTATATATATTAGTAATGACATTTCTTGTGTGCTGATAGGCCTCATACACTTAGAAAATGCAGAATAGTTTTTCAGTGAATTTAGATTTAAGTACCCATTTATTTTCAAAGTACTGTCTCAATGTATTCTGTCAAAACATTTGCACTAATCCCACTAGGTGGTAGTATTGTATATGTAATAACTAGAATGAAAAAGAAACTGCTCAGAAAATACTGTTTAGAAGGACTTTTAGGAATAAAGGGTTATTCTGCATATTCCACTTGTTACTACTAATAATTTTTGTCATTTGGCTTTTCCTTGTGAAGTAACATGATTTGTATTTTCTTAAAGTTAGTCTAGATTATTTCCAAATCTCAAGAGATCCAAATGGCTGTTGTAAATAGCTACTTTAATTTACTATCCTGAAAGTGTTAAATCTCCCCCCACATATGCCTTAATTACACAACTTCTGTTCTAGGATAAAATGGATCAACTCTTGCAGATGTTACAAAGTGCTGATCCATCTGATGACCAGCCAGACCTCCCAGAATTGCTTCATCTTGAGGGTAAGAAAATCTAATGGGGTTTTTTTGTTGTTGTTTACCTCTCTTATTAATTACCTATATAAAAAAAATTGAAATTAAGCTGAAACTATTTCAGCTTCATGTGCATACCACAAGCATACCATTGAAAAGTGCCTGCCATAATTATTTTCTCACTCCCTGTTTCCCACATCTAAGAGATCGAAGTGCAAAATTTTAACTTAAAACAAGCCCAGTCCTCTCTGAAGGAAACTATATTCCATATTATTTTCCTTTACAAGACCCAGAAGTACTTAATTCTGTCTTACTTTTTTTTCCTCCATGGAGTAGCACAGCATGAGTTACAAAAGGAGTGTAAGGAAGATTCCATGAGAGGAAGTAGAAATACTGCTGAGGCTTAGAATAGACCTGTGGGTAACCTATGTGCTTTTCACCTGCGTGCGTATTTCTGTAGGAGTTTGATATTAGCAAATGCCTTATGGAGTGCTACAAATTAGACCAGTCATTTAGACTTGAATTATTCAGACTACCTCTTCAAAGAGGCATTATAGACTATTCTACCTGGGTTGATTGAGGCAGCAAAGATTTTGGAAGGGGACTTTGGAGAAGGAAGTAAAGAAACTTACCCATTCTGTGGCAGAACCTGGCTTAAACTGATGATTCAGATAGGACAAGGCTTTGGGAAGACACTGGTAGATTCCAGATCTATCTGGAAAGTTAATCAGGCAAAAGTGCATAAGCTTATAAACTTTTGGATGGCTCCCATCTTTCCACACCCATCTTATTCATCATACACGTAAATGAATCCTGTTTTAGGAACTGCACACTAGTGGCATATCTGGACATATTCTAGTTCCACTGAAGCTAAAGGAGGGTGAAAAGAAACATGAATGTTTTTATTCTTTCAAGTACCAAATATAGTTATAGAGGCTGTTGCCTATATCTGGTCTGGGACAGAGGCAAAGAAATTAAAGGTATGCTTGTCAACCAACCTCCACATACGGCTTACATTAGGTTCTCCTTTCAGAATGCATTGTGAAATCATTAGAACAATGCTGAATTTTATATTAATGGAACTACTCCTGGAATCTGAAAACTGTAAGGTAGTCAGATCATCGCTTCTCTGCTACCTACAAGAGTGCTTGCCAGTGCTGTGTTCTACAGTGCCATATTCAAGACTGTACTTGCTCTACACTTAGGTCTCAGATCTTGGGTTCCTACCAGTGGTGGCAGGTACTGATCAGCATTTGACAAAAACCCGCTTCATTTTTCTTCTGCCATCCAGATATCCAGTCACTAATGTCTTTAAATTGAAGAGCTCATCCCAACACTTTCGGGAGCCCAGGATTTGTGGTTGGCAGCAGTACAGTCATCTTGTTAGCATACACACATGTAAGCAATTCTTGTCATGCCTTTTACCACACTTTGCATTATACAGAAAAATAGGCAGGTTTTACACCAGGTTTTACATCTTTTCCCAGCATTTCTGCCAATGTGTTACTGATCCCAGGTTCAAAGATGCAGATGGGTGCCTTCCATACAGCTCCTCTTTCGCTTAGAGTTGCCTTCAAGGAACACATCAGTTGTGCACTTTCACCAATCATGACCCAGAGGCTTTCAGAACCTTCTGCATCTCTAATTTGGGAAAACTGGGAGTGAAGACAGTGTTCCAGAGCTCCTTATAATGCATTTAGGTCATCTTTGGTGCCTGAATCTTTTTCTCTCGTCTCTCAGTTTAAATGTTGAGTGGCTCTTAGAATTAAACACATCACTGGATTAGTAAATAGTTCATTGCTTGGATAAGTGGGCACATTTTGCGTTCTGAAATAAGGTTAGACTGTAGTATCTCCTTTCAGCTTCCTTGTCTGTTATTTTACATTTGACAAACTCAGTCTTTCTGTTAGTTAACTGTGGTTTGCTTGACAGTTACATGAACCCCATGTCCTTGTGCTGAAAGTTGGTTGGGGGATGCATATTTGTTTATTTTAATGCTTTTCCATTCTACTTCTAGTAAGTTTTTGTGTTGTTTTTTGCATGTGTTAGTAGTTTGAAAAAGCCTCTTTCCCCCAATTAGGATTTCAGTGACACGGCAATGTGCTATTAGTGTCTGATGTGCACATGATCTGAATTATTGCAACCTGTTTTCCCCTTCATTGTTTCATAGTCATTTATTTGAGGACATGATCTAGGCTGCAGTGGCAAATTTGTTCCTTGAAGAAGAGATCACCTTTCAGATTTACCTGAACTTTTTTGTGCAAAATAGTTTTAATTTTACACTCTGAGTATTAAATCTGTTTTGTTTCACTGTATTTTTATTTTCTTTTTAAAATATACTTTTAAAACTATACCACTACTGAAAACTTCTGCTGTGTCTCATTCTTAAATTGTTTGTGATGCTGCCTCTGTCACTATAACTTTTTTGGCATACAGATTATAGTAATGATTTAAAAAAAATTGGACTCGCATCTACACATTTCATTCTTACAATTTTTTAAAAAGCTACTTTCTGACTTGCAGTATGGAAATCTTTAGTATTTTGATCTATTTTAATGTCTTTCTGTTCTAGCAATGTGCCACCAGATGGGACCTCTCATAGATGAAAAGTTGGAAGATATAGACAGGTAAAAAAGTCAATGTGTTTTGACTCAAATTAAGATTCATTCTTAGAAAGACCATTGTTGTTACTTTAATGGTATCTTAACCATTTCTGTGAATACTGGCAAAGAAAATAAGTGTGTTTGTTAGTAGCTTCTCATCTGGGAGGAGGTCTGAAGCATTTTTTTCCTAGTCACATAATATTTTTATAGTATTGTACCATTTGACATTATGGCACTTGTCAGGCATCACTTCACAGGCAGTAAGAGTCTTTTGCTTATCACATCTTGTGAAAGTTTCCCTGTATTGTCTGTTTTGTACTGAAGTTATCTAAATTGTAGAATAAGCTTTAAATATATTTTCTAGGAAGCATTCAGAACTTTCAGAGCTCAATGTTAAAGCAATGGAGGCTCTTTCTTTGTATAACAAACTGATGAATGAAGACCCAATGTATTCCATGTATGCAAAACTACAAAACCAACAGTATTATATGCAGTCATCTGGTGTTTCTGGCTCTCAGGTATGTAAGTAACCTTTAATAGCCATTGACGTGATTGAGTACATGCCAAGCTGTGGTTGATTTCTTATAGATTATTAGTTTTTCATGTGAGCTAACTTTTTCACAAAACTTGCTTGAATATTTTTTTTTACAGTATACTTCTCTACATTACTAAAATAAACACATACTGATATCTAAAGTGTGATGGACCATGTTGACTGCAAGTAATAATTTATTTCCTATTTCTGCCCTGCTGTTACTTCCCCCTTCAACCCCTGAGTTAGAAACCTCTTTTTATGATCTTTGTTACCTTAATGCTAGGTTAAAATAATCTTGCTCCCTCAGAGATCAAATGACAGAGATCAATTGAGCAGAGATGCTCAAATGACAGAACAGTGTTTTCTCTCAACACAGTATGTAAAAAAAAAAGTTTGTTTTTAGCTGCACGTTTTGAATATTCTCTTTTTGCAGGTTCTAATACTGTAAGTTCTTTTCTGTTCAATTCTTTTTGATCAAGGAAAAGCCCATCCTGTCTTTTGAGTTGCACATAAAATTAAAAATTAAAAAGGCTGCCAGGCCTTTGTATAACAGGTCAAAGTAAAGAACCAAAGGAGTACAATTCCTGTTTAAGATTATGCCCTCCCCACCCTAAAATCAATCTCTTATTTTAGTTTCCATTTTTTGAAATATCAATAGGGAACAGTTAGCACTTAAATTACTGAAGTTAAATATTTTAATTCTTTCATGGCAGCATTTCTATGTAATTTAACTGTCGTCTCAGGGTAGGTCTTTCAGCTTATTCATATACTATGGTATTTTTAAAAGGTCTTTTAAATATTTAAATGTTTAATTCCACAGTCAAATGCACACTTGCTGTATTCTTTTCCCATTTATAGGAATATGTAACATTTGAAACTTTTTTCAATCATTTACTTACTTTTTGTGTGAGTAAAAAAAAAATAGATTCAAGCCAACTTGTTAATACCTATGCAGTATTATATAAACGTTATAGCAGATTTAGTTCTTTTAGCTTCCTACAAATATGTACTTTCTTTTGGTGTCTTAAGAAGATAATGTGTGTTTACAGTGTCATTAAGATGAACATTGTATTCTGTTCATATATGACAATCAATCAAGTTGTGACCCTATCAAATAAGTTTAATGTTTTATAAATGGGCATGTGTCTGGGGATTCTTAAAGAAAACCTGGATTTTGGAGTGAAGATGAGCCAGTATAAAGTTCTGAAAAGTTAGGAGGTCTCATGCCTTTACTGCCTTCTAAAATTGTTTTGTGATATTGATAAGCCTTCTCTGAGTGTCATCTGAGATTCATAGATCTTAAGATAGGAGGACCATATATTTTAAACTTACATGAACTCAATTGTGCATGAAACCTGATAATTTCTAGTTATTTGTCTTAAGCCAAATAATCAATGATTAAACAAAACACGTGATTTAGAAATTTAGTCGTGATTTAGAATACAGTTGACACATCTACTAGCAAGCTTTTCCTCTAGTTAGTTGTAAAACATTAACTTTCAATTGAAATTTTTAAAAGACCTCTTCTTTCCCTTCTGCCCTCCTCAAGCAATTTCACAGTGGCAGTCTCAGCAGTTACATGAAATGATAGGTAGTGTCTTGTTATGAAGTAATACATTATTGACTTTCCATTTTAACAATTCTACTTAGTGAAAGTTATCTGGGCATCAAAAAGTGTTTTGCTTTGGATTGCTGTTTGTTTGTTTAAATCCTTCAGTATTTTCATTCAAAAGTAGAAGCTCTTCATTAGCATGAGTAATACTCATTAAAATAAAATTTGGACTACAAGTCTTCCAGTAGACTATTTGACCTTCTTGGTGATGGAGCCTGAGGTTAGAAATGTAAACAGTGTCCTTTGAAAACCTGGCAATTGTTTCATACAGCAGCACTTAATAGAAGACAATAAGTTGCTTTTTTGTAAAACATCTGTAATAAAAGGTTCGAGAGACTGTCTTAAAGTTCTAAACTCAAATATTTAAGTACCAAATTTTCTTTTATTTTATTTTTAAGATTTCTTTATTTAACTTTCTAGGTTTATCCGGGGCAACCTCAAAGTAACACGTATTTGGTGGCAGGGAGTGCACAGATGGGCCATATTCAAGGCTATAACCTTCCTCCTGAACAACTCTCTTCCCTCAGCCAAGGCACAGTTACTCCATCTGCCAGCTCAGTACTGCCTGGTCAGCCTGCACAGTCATCTTACACAAAGTAATTTTATTTTGCTGTTCAAGTTTAAATCAGTTTAAACATAAAAGACTACAGATAATATTTAAAGACGATTTTTTTTCTTACAGAAGTATAATTTTAAACACAACTGTAAGATGCTTCAGTGCAACTATTTCCCCTGTGTTTTTTATTGGTGTTGTGTGTTGGGTAAAAAATCCTAACAAACTTCAAACTTCTCTGTTGGTTTTATAATTTTACCTAGTTTTTAATCTTGTATATATGAGATACATAATTTTAATATATATTTGTTTTATATAAAAGAAAAAATAGGGAAAATTATGTAGACGTGACTGATGACTTTTGATTTTTTTATTTTAGATAACTTAATATACATTTAATGATGAAGATTATCTGCTGCTCTAGCTGGCTTTGCATAACTTCTGAGATAGTGTATATTGTGTTGTTCTTTTCAAATATCTTACTCTGGAAGCATGGGGAGAATTCTGCTCATTTTGGAAAATAAGTGAATGGGCTATGAACACTTACTACAGTTTATACAGCTTCCCTATACAAAGCAGCTACAACTGGCTTTCTGTTTTGGGTAGGTGCCCAAAATGCTTAGCTTTGGCTGAGCTGCCTATATTGTGAAAACGTTTTGAATTAATCTTAGGAAAAGATTAGTGGGGTTTTTTTTCTTGAGTTGTTAAAGTATTTGTTAGTCTCTGTCCCCCAAAGTTACTTATTTGGGTTGGTAAGACGTATATTGATAAAGCAAGTTTCTGCATACTTCACCTGACTTGTTTTGCTATTTAAAGCAGTTGGCTGGGTTTTGGTTTTTTTTCACCAGCAGAATGGTAGATAGATGGGATTACATGTTGCACATTAAAATAAAACAAAGTATAGATTCAAAGTCTAGTTTTAAATCCATGGGAGGTGTGTTTAAATCTGAGGAGTGTGTTTGAGTTTTAATTGGAATATTCAGTGGCTATAGTTAAAAATGTACAAGGTGTCTGCAGTTAGGAGATTTTTTTTTTGTGTATATATAAAACAGCTGAAGAAGCAATGAACTGTTGCTGTTCTGCTGATAAGTTGTTTGTTAATTCAACTTTGATTTTTTTTTCTTCTAATTTTCTTTTCAGTGCAATGGTTGGCTCTGTTGCTGGAAATACTTACTCTAACCAGGCTTCAGTGTATAGTCCACCACCTGCTACTGTCGATGTTGCTGCTTATCAGAATGCTGGAACTAATATGCCCCAGGTGCCAAACTATAACTTAGCATCTACACCTCTGCCACAGACAGCAGGCAGTCAACAAGCACCTCCACAGCAACCACAGCCTCAGCCACCTCAACAACAACAGCATAGTTACTCACAAAAGGCTCTCCTATAGGATCCAGGACTTCTGATTCCTAATCTTCTTTAACCTCTGCTAGAGGCAGTTGGCAATTCTATGAGTTTCTTCCTTTAATCTCTTAAACTTTGTTTATCCACAGCTTAATAAGAATCTATCTTGGTGAACAAGTTCAATTTGCACTGACTTTCTAGGAATTTTTTTTTTTAATTTTGCAGAGGAACAGATATATTTAGGACATTTAATTCCTTTTAAAATGCCTAAAAGTTGGTACAAGATTATTTATGTCTGGTAAAATTGGCTAGTCTGTGAAAACTCAATACTTGCAAACTGTTGTGGCATATATGTTGTGTACATGTAGTGTGTGATTGCAATAGTGGCCATTTCGTATAGCTATGGTGATCATGTGAATATATTTAACACAATGTTTAAAAATAGTTTACTTTACTATTTTATTTTAATCATGAACTGACAAACATGTTTCATAATTTTGTCTAGTTTTATGACAGATGTGATGTCTTTTTCCAATGCAGGAAAAGCAGTAATTCTGCATATCATGGTTACACTTACAAGCTAAGGTCTATATATGAATTTACAAACTTAACTGAGTCTAGGTTTCATTACTTCTCGAATTGAACACAGGTGTATCATGACTATTAGATGGCTTATCTACCAAAGTAAACTCATTAACTAGGAAGTGATTTGGGGAGATAACAGCAAATTATGATTCTGCTTCAGATATAACGAATAACTTAAAACTACTATTCAGAGGCTGCTGAACATATCGTGGGACCATGCAACAGATCAGGATCATGCATTTTATCATGAGAAGCATGTAATTTATTTTTTCCAAGTTGTTTTTTTTACAATGAGAACCAGAACTGTATTCTGTGTTTGTTGGTAGAGATTACACCAAAGACAGAGGAATTTATGTTGGAGAAGAAACGATGGAGTTTTAAACTGGAACACACAACACGAATAACACTACTTTATTCAAGTCTTCTTAATTAGAACATGGAGAATTACGGACATTTAAATCACTTTGCTGAACAAACCTTCAGGGCTTTATTTTATCTCTAGTGGCCTTGCTTAGCAATTTGTTCTGTTTACTGTTCTTACACAAGCACTTCTGCCTTAAACTTCTGTTTCAATTTCCAGTTGTACCATTTGAGTTTATTAGCCCTTCTATAGTATGAATAGTTTATGAGGCATCTTGCTTTCATTCACTTTCAGGTTACTTTGAATTCTCTTCTGCAGCAACATGCATTAGCCTTTTTAAACCCCTGCATTTCCCAGTAACTTAGCCAGGTGGCTCTTTAAGGCATGATATTTTCTTTTTACAGCTGAGATGCTGCAAAAGGAAAGTGATGATGGAAGGCAGCATTTTAGATATGCCTGATCAGAGTTTCTTGTACAAAGACTGTTGTTACTTTGCATTTGTGTTCAATCTATTAATGCATCCTGGTTTGCTCTTATCTTTTCCAGTGACTCTTAATTCCAATTAGAGCAATACTGGATGGCTTCAACATCAAATGTGTTTTCAGTCTTGTTAGTGTGTATGTCAGAAATTGTTTGGTTTTGTGTACTATATTTTAGCGTGATGCTTCTGGAATTAAATGTTGCAATTGTACATTATACTACTATAAGCTGACCTCAGTTATCCCATAGACTCGTGCATCTGTTCACTGTAACCTAACATGCCTTTGTTTCACTATGTTACTAGACACTGGCATTTTGCCTGTTAATGCTTTCAGATGATTATTTTGCATAACTTCTAACTGGGGTGATTACAAAACGTGCCCATAGCTGATGTGTTCCAGACGAGGGTGTTCTAGCCAGCTGACTATTTTGATACTAGTATTTTCACATATTTTTGTGTTTGGGTTTTTTTTCCCCGGAACTCTTAAGCACCCTCACAAACTGTCTACTTCAGTACTTGGAGTCATCACAAAAGCCTGTGAAATTTGAAAGGAAATACTAAAAAAAAATAATAAAATAACCCAAGATACAGTCATAGATAATTTTTAACAGATTGAAGAGGTGATTTTCTTTAGAAAGTGCATGTGGTATCATTAAGACAGTGTCATCTGTATGCTTTAGGTACCTTATTCCAAAATCAGAGAAACCATATGTATAGAAGTGTATAATATCTACACAAAAGTGAAAATAACTTTTTACTCCATAGTTCTTAGGCCTGGATTCAAGGAGGAGCTTGAAGCATCAAAATAGTCCAGCTGACGTTGACTGTTTGTATTCTTAGGTTTTCACATGTTATGTCACATGTTGCCTACTAAGGACCTATGGAAGTTCTGTACAGAAATGACTCAGCAAAAATACGTTCTGTTACTAATTTGTCTTTGTTTCTGAAATTTTTCAAGTCTTCTTAACACATGGAAGTGCTGGTTCCTGGTTTCTCCTTTGAACACGGAAAACTTATGTGTATCTTTAAGTTTTTCTGCCTTCCAACTTACTTATTTTGGGCATTTATTCATCTTTAAGAAAATTAAAATCACCTTTCATTTGTGTTCATCGTGACTGAAAACACCTAAAATGCAACGCCGCTCTAAATTCAGTATAATAAAAGTTTGGAAAAAAAGATGAACACTTTTTATTTTCCTTCATGCCTTTATTAGAATCAGTGCTCTAAGGTATCTCCTGTAACAAATGGTGAATTTTAGTAGACACTGGATTTTTAAATTCATAGTCTTAGCGTTTCTATTGCATCCTGCATTTTCCATTTCAGATGCAATTTTCGGATTAAATTGAATTTGGACCTCTGTTGCTTAATGTTGACTTTTCTCATTTATCAAAAAAGATTATTTCATCTTCTTACTTGGTTGTATCCTATATGCTAGATACTCTAAAGCGATGCCTCCTCCTGCCTTGCTAGATGCTGTCATTGCACTAATTCCTTCACTCATCCTCTCATATCCTCTCTAACTGATAATTTAGTAATTATATTTCAGTTCACCTTCTCTCAGCTGGTTTAGTATCATGAATGTGGAGATGCCATTGCTGAGGCTTCTCTGCTGTGATTTATTCTGAGATTCCTCATTTATGCGTTGTTTTGACCACGTTCATGCGTGTTCTGTCTTACTGTGGTATTGACCACTGAATATGGGCAAGAGGGGGAAAGTACATGTACAGCTACTGTATGGAAAGCTTTTTAGCAAATACATGAAGTGTCAGGAAGCTAATCTAGTTGAAAATTAAGAATCCCTGGAAATTATGTTATTCGTGTTCTAATAGAAGACCTAATTTTTGAATGTCTTGTTACTTTACATGTAAATTGTCAATGAAAGGCTAAAATGTTTTCAGAATATTTTGTATAAGCTTTTGTCATGTAACCCTTTCATTAAGGAATACAAAAATGTTAATTAACTTCAGAAGGGTTATTTTAGTGGCTTGTTTATTGTGAACTGGAACAAACTCTGGAAAGTGCCTTCTGTGCATTTCACTTCTATAAACAAAACTTGTTTACCCATGTGTATCATCTCAATTTATGTGGGCATAACAAAGATACCAAGATCATCTACTGTAAAAGTTCCCAAGAAAAAATACCGAGTCAGTGTGTTAAAATTTGCTACACTGATGTCATGGCAGTATGTTCCAGAGTGTGCAGTTGCAGAACAGTTGCAACATATTTACCCACCTCTGCTTAGTAACTGGTACCCACAGAGATGTGTCTTTGGTCTCACCGGCCAAGGCACGTATAGTACATACAAGGCAGCGGTAAAACAACAATAAAAAGGAAAAAAAAATAAAAGAATTACTGCATGCTTCTCAACAGGTGTGGAGAAGCATATTGCTCACATGGTACAGTTGCTGTTCATGAGTTTTGAGGGAGGGAGAACGGAAATGAATTTGAGTAACCAGAACTTCAGAGAATTCTGCCAGATTGCAAATGCTTAGATATAGCAAAGGAGATAAATTTGCTTTTAATAGCATGTACATATTTTGGTGATCAAATCTAGGCTGCTATTATAGTTCTCTGATTTCATCTAGATGGCAGGAACATCAGATTTACACTGGAGAACTGCTTAATACCTCATTCTCCATATTATTTTTTTTGCTAGTATTTTCTCTAATATCGCATCTTATTTTTCACACGTATTTCAAATATATCTGTGCAGTCTTTACATATAAAGGTCTCGCCTTATTCCTTGTCTGTTGGGTTTCACAGACAGAATGAAAAAGAACATCTCTAATTACAGCAGCTGCAATGGCACTTTGAATTATAAAGCTGCAGCTTCCTTTGGAGAAGATGTATGTATCTGTTTTGAAGAACAAGGGAGCATAATTTTTCCAGTTAAAAATTGGGAAGAGATTTTTTTGAAGAAAAAGGTAAAGTAAAAGTTACAAAAACCTCCATTGCTACAAAAACCTCCATTGCTAACAGCAGGCAGAATCATTTTTTACTCTGTTATTCAATCTTAGTAGAGCTGACCAACTCCATACTACAGATACTCCTTTTTCATTTCCAGCTGCAGTGAAGAATATTGACCTTCATGTGTATACTATCCAACACCATAGTAAAACATGGGAAGGCCTTGACATTTGAACTCTTTGCTTCAATATGTGAAAAAAAGACTGTACGTTTTTGAAGCCTTGTTTCTTAAATTAGAGTGTTTGTGTTTAAAAACATTCCATTTGCTACTATGTAAAATTGCAGATCTGAAGTTCACTTTTCACACTGCTACCTTGACAAAAAGGTGGTAAGATATTTTTGTCCTATCCTGCATGTGCTTCTGGAAATCCAAATAATTTTTGTCTTTGTCATGAAAAAGAAAAGAAGCCTGCTGCAGTCTGCTTTGGTTTTAATAAAGTGTACGCAGTAGCAAAGTGCATTTTGGTTTTGCTTCTTTTGATGTTGGCATATGTATATATTTAGATATACTGCACTGTTGTACAAGAATTGTTTTAGTAAATAACACTATTTGTAAAAATTGTTAATTGTTTTTGGTATGAATGCAAAATATTAAAGTTGGAGTATTTAGTTCATTATGTTGCAAAGTCAATTTATAAATTTCATGGAAGAAAATCAGAAAAAGATTTCCTTTGCTGGAAGGACTTGGAGATACGGTATGCAAGGTCTGTTAGAAGTACTTAGCTCCAATTTTCTGGTTTCAGGCAGGGTGGAGGTGGGTTTTTGTTGTACTGGGGGTTTTTTGTGTGTTTTTTTTTTTTCCTAAAATGATGCTTACATATAGAATATATTATTTTTACTTTTGAAGTTTTTAATCTGTCATTGACTTCATCTAAAATCCAAGTAATACATTGTATGTATTATTTTAAATATGCTGCATGTCCTCTTTCTTTTGGTAAGAAATACAACATGAGTATTTCAAAGGGGTGGTAAAGAACAAATGAAAACAACTGTATCTGTACTGTCTAATGTATATATTTGCTTACAGATTGATAAGCAAATACTACAGACTGGCAGCTTGACAGTTAATTTACACAGTTATTTGTCAGTTCCATTTTTGATGACAGTAACACAAAGAAGTGTAAAACTTGGTGGTGTGATCTATGTGAAATGAGTTGAAGTACGGCCTGGTTCACGAATCTACATTACTGCTTAAAATACTGTCACAGCTGAAGCTCGGTAATCTTGACCGATGTATGCTGTGTTCTTAAAGCAATGTTAAACTTTATAGGTTTCTTGCTTAAACAAATGTAAGTGTCTGAGATCACTACGGGACTTTGGGAGCAGCAAGGAGCAGATTATCAGTTTGGCCTGTTCTTAGAGCCTCTTGCGAAAAATGTGAGCTAAACACCTTAGGGTAAGTGACTATGTGGACTGTGGGTTAATTCAATATGATAATTTCTGTGTTTCAAGAGTATCGATTCAGCTGATAGAATTAAAAGTCCTGCAGTTTGTGTAGAAATGAAACATCTGGTTTGGAACAGGGAGAAGGAATTGATACTGATTTTGCTTTAGTGCCCCTCTCTTTTGGACAGAAAGGGTGTTTCTGTTGAGATGCCTAGTTTGAGAGTATGTTGTGTAGTGTTTAAAGCTTATTCTAAAAATCTGCTGCTGTGTATCTGTGCAACAGGTAAAACAAGCATCAGTCTATGTTTAAGGGGGTCAAGTCAACTATCTTCACTTAAACTTTCGATGAACAAGTTCGTATGTGATGTCTCTTCATAGCAGTCTCTTCATATTGCATTATGAAGCTGGGAACCTTTATGCATTGTCTTATTACTGTAGCTGTTTTTCAAAATCTTGTGCTACTTTTGCAGGATAAAGATTTATGTCACAATATTTGTAAATTTAAATTAGCTGTATTATTTTAAATCAAGGCTCTTTTGGTTGATACTGATTGTGATCTGTGTTTTAAGTGAGAAATGAGAAATAAGCCATTGTGAGAGAACTTGAGGAGAAACTTCCACTGATTAAGGCTGGTTTGTATTTTTTATAATTCACATCAGTGTTGGGAGTATACATGGGCAACATGAGTAATACAGGAAATCATACAAGGGAAAAAAAAAGAAATATGTATTTCCATCTGTAGATTGAGAGCATCTTTAGAGTAAACCTCTTGAGCTTATATAAGGTATATAATCACTGCAGCACCTTATGTTTTGCTTTGACTTTGCTTAGCCCTGTTAAGTATGAATTTTTAGTCCTTATGCATGTACCTTTGATTTCTGAAGTACGGGCAGGTTGGTATTCATGCCCCATGTTCCCAAGATTGGTGATAACCACTATCTTAGCAGTTGAGCTTTGGACCCTCTTCATAGAGGTGCTGAATCCAGCAGGAATGTGTTGTGTGTTTGGTAAAGCCTGTCGGTCATGTGTCACTGTTCACTAGCAGAAGCTCATTTGACTACTCACTGTCTCTATTTAACACTTTTTGACTATAGGAAGCACATGTATCAAGAAATGAAACCCTTCAATGTATTAATGACTGGGCTACTTAATATTATACAGTATATTCTATAGCAGTTTTCTAAGCTTGATTTACTAATAAGCAAACAAATCTGCCCTGACTGCTACTGAAGTCACACTGAAATCTATTTCTAGCCAGTTGTGGTGGCTTGCCCCAGTTGGCTGACGCATTCTCAGGTATTTGTGGATTATGCAGACTTGTTTACTTTCTCAAGCTAAGTGTCAGACTGTCCCAATTTACTGTGCTTTGCAAAGGAGTGTGAACATTTAGATCCTGTGGTTTTAATGTCTTCTAGACTTGTGAAAATTTCCCCAAATTAGTCTTTTTCTTTGTTCCCCCAGTGCCATCCTCTTGTAGCTGATGCTGAAGAGTTGTGGCAGAGTTCATTTAGGCAAACCCTGCAGCAAGAAACATGTGGTCTGAGAAATATAGGTAATATAATGTTTTACATAAAGTGTTTTACATAAGAACAAAAGGAAGTCTCAGCGTAGCTGAGAACAGAGAAGTCACGTTTCTTTGGAACTGTGTAAGAACACAGGATCAGTACCAGCCACCTCACTGGAACGTGTTTGTTCAGAGGGCTCTCTTACCTCCTGGTGCAGTGAGGAAAAACAAATGGTGAATATTTTTTGCTTTAAGAGAGTCCACAATCTCACTTCGTAATAAATTCCTTGCAGCTTCTATGGAATTGTGATTTATATTATCTGATTGTGTGGATAATGACACTCAAGTAGGATCCAGCATTAGTAATTTTTAAAATTCCTCCTGCTCACTTAACTGTAAAGTAGATAATTTCTACTTTGTAATTTATCTTAGTAAGCTTACTCTTTATGAAAACAGACATGCTTTCTACTCTTGAGCACTCCTTATCTTTCTGATAATCAAGGCTTCCTGTAAATGCTGGCTGCACCTTCCCAGGTTTCAGAGTCCCACTGATCACTTCAGGGGGCAGCTGTATACCTTGGTTGCTCAAACCAGTCCTTAATTTGCCTCTTCCAAGAACTGGACTCCCTTGAATTTGTCTGTCCATGAGGCTCAAACTGACACCAGACTGTTGCTCAGGTTTCTCCATTCAGGACACATAGTAAGTAGAAAGCAATTAGTTGTGTATCTGCAAACAGTACTGAGCTGAGCAGCATTTGGTGGGATCCTGTGCTTCAGCAGGAATACAAGGAATCCAAATCCCAGTTTTTCTGTATATGTATTCAATCAATTCCGTATACTATATGATTTTCCTAATGGTTACCCCTTTCTTTCATGTACTTTCTCATACTTGATCTTTATAGTAAGCATGCCCATAAATATGAATGGTTAGTAAATAATTAACTTTATATATAGATACATATATATTTCTATATTTGGACATTTCCACTCTGCAGATTGTCCTTCCATAGTAACACAGATGCCTTGTGGAGCCTTTAAGTTGTTTTTAGAAATGCAGGCAGTCCTGCTCTTTAATCTCTGAAGTATTATCTCCTCCCCTCACCACTGGTTCAGTCACACAACTGCCATAATTGGGCTTCATATTTTTCAAGTCTCTGTAAGGTCGCTTTGGCCTACAGTGTACTCTTCACACAGCACCTTGCCATTAACTTTGGATCGTCATTTTCTGATTAACTTTATTTTTTGTTCATCAGTGGTACAGTTTCACAAGGGGAATTGGGCAGGTTTCAACCCAGGAAAAGAGCACCTCAGTTCATGTGGACCAAAGTTTAGTTCCAAATGGTCTGATGATACAAGCTGATAGTTGCATCCTATTTCCTGTTTTTATCCATTACAGGATTCAGAAAGCCAATTACTTTAGTGTATGTGACGAGTCCATCATAAATTTTTATGAGTGGTTCACCACACATTGTGTATTGCTTTTAAGAATTTGATTATGCTTATACAATCCCAGAGATAATTTCAGCTTTCATTTCAACTAGACCATGCCCTTAACAGCTTTTGAAGTCTCCTTTGTCTCCACTCGAGACTTTGTACATTCTTTGAACTCTTGTTTGTACCTAAGGGCTTTGTATGATGGATGGATGGTGGGGAGTGCAGGAGAAAGGTGATTGTTAATAGTGTAAGAGCAGGCTACTCCAACCCTGCATTTATCAAAGTTTGTGTCTAGATTTTTCAGATGTTGATTTATATCTTCCAAAGCAAAAGCGTGTCCTTCAAGAGCATAGGTTGTTTCTGCAGCTTTCTGGGTAAAAAGAGTTTCCAAATCCGTGACAAAATACAACATAGAAATTCTCTGGCAATAGGGATGTAGTTCCAGAATATGGTGCATTGCTTAGAATATAAAATATTTTCTTTACAGCAAATTAATATGAACATGCGAATAGTTAAAAATAGAAATGATAACTTTTTAAGCATTACTGAAGAGCTGCACTTTTTATTGCACAGGTAGATGAAGAGACTCTAAGCTTTTGCAAGAATAAGTTCGTCAGTCAGTCAGTGCTGCTGGGACTATTCTCTTTGACGTGTCCTGGCCTCGTCTTTGAAACTAAACTGCTAGAAAAATCTGATGTTATGGAACAGTTCTAAGGATAACAACCAAAATCTCAATCAGCTCTTAGTTTCTTTCTCATACTTTACTCAGGAGGAGGCTATTGTAATAGCTTTAATTGTGCCATTTAGCAAATAGAATAGATTTAAGTGTCTAAAAGTAAATGCTTTCCTTTGGAAGTCGTTGTTTTTAAAGTGTCACACTGTGCTGAACACCATATTCTGCCAGAAGTGCCTGGCGGCCTAATTAGTCTACCCTTTTAAGAAATGGAACTTGTAATAGACCTCCTAAGAGTTTCCACTTGAGCGTAATCCAGTATGTTTCTGTATTTTTGTCATGGTATCTGTGTTATTAACCCCATCATATTATTCTTTTATTATTTTTGGCAATTTTAATGATTTTTTTTTTTAGTAGAGTTTACATAAAGGCAACTCCCAGCTAGAAGAGAATCACATTAATAGAATATGTAGTTAGCAATGGGTCCAAGTGCAGCACATTTGTACTCATGTTGGAAGTGCCCAACCTGGTCTTCAAAATGCTCTGTTTAGCAAGTCTCTTTCACCAACCCTTTTTTCTTTATTTCTTTATTTTAGTTATTAGGTGGACAAAGTGAGTCTTTTCCTTCTCTCATTTGTATTGGCTCATTTTCAAACAAATTAATAAGTATTGCACACAAAAACATGGTGATCTTGACATTTTTCTCCTATTTTCTGTCTTACCTCCTACTTCTTCCTATGTTTGCATTTTCCTTTCATTTTTACCCTAACAAACCTCAACTTTACCAGTCACACTTCCCAGCAAGTATATCAGGGTGCAGCCAGTTGTGTGATGCACAGCTCTCCTCAGTAGCTGGAAATGACAGTTCACTATTGAAGATTTGCTGCAAACTCCTCCCATGGTCAGCCAGGAATCTTGTTGCTCTCATTGCAGTTTATGGTCACTTGATTTGTTTCTGGCTGTTTTCTTTACTAAGTTTGATTTTTAAAATACGTCAGAACACTAACGGGTGCTCTGCAGTTCCCCCTCCTCCAAGTTCAAAGACAATTGCTTGCTTAAATGGTTTTAGCATGTGCTGATTCTGAGTGTATCTTGACAGTGATCATGTCCCCATCAGCTATTGGAATTTGGTATAATAATGTCAGTTTAGTCTCTTGTCTCACCTATATAAGGCTGGTGCTGACTGTTTTCAGTGTATCATCTTGGAACTCTTCCCTTTGTTTTTTTCTGGAAGACATTTGAGTCAGATTTAACCAAAGAAGTAGCAGCTCTGTGATCAGAACTAACTTTCAGTTCGTATTTTTGATAGAAAGCAGGATAAGCATCACACATTCCCTGGATGGGTTCCAAAAAACCCCCAGATCTAAGTATCCATGCTCATGGGGACTTCCATATCCTGCGCTACTGGTATGCCAAGGGATGACACCAGAGGCATGACTCCACAACAAGTATTTTGAGTGCTCCAGAGTGAATGCAGCACTGCACACTTGCTCTGCCTAAACAAGGGACTGGAAGGTTTGAGATGCTGGGTGTTGAATGTCTGCACAGTTAATTTTCTGTATCCTTACTAATAAAACTGTTCTTCAGTTTCATATATAGGCAGCAATCAGGGAAAAATAGTGTTGACCTACATACGCAATTTTATTTTCTGAAGGTTTCATTGCCCTATTAAGGAATATGACCTCCTGGTTCATTACTGCCAGACCGATTTTTATCAGCATCTCTGCTGAATGTTCCACAACAGTAAATCTTGTAGGTTTAAGAATCTTTCTTATCAACATAGTCTGCAAAAAATCTCTCATGATTCCCTCCTAAGCCCTGGGATCCTACAGGACAGCTGTACATTGTCTAGGTGTTCACAGAATATTTAAGCCCATCTTGTGTACTGTATTTACCAGAATGTCGAGATAACCTGTTTTTTCTATTTCTGTTGAGGGCCCAAAGTTTTAAATTATCCCTTGGGGAAAAAAAAAAAAAAGGGAGGATCTTTAGCCTTTTTGGTAGGAGGATGCTGTATTCAGCTGTTGATAAAGGTGTCACTTTTAGCATGTGCTTTGCATGGATAATAATCTTTGCTGCACTGATTCTTTGGTATTTCATTGACTATGACTCCCAATGCAAAACTGTAAAGGATGTTGTGTCATAGAAGGGATCTTGACTGCAGATCTAACCTGTCATAATTACCCAGAAATACTTGTTTTGTCTGAATTTTTCAGCTAAAACAGATTTGTTATCCATAGCTCACTACAGGTGTTTGGGCTATTTTATTTTTCATTTTTAATACTTGTTTATCTTGCAGAACTGAAGTAGCAGCTGATGAAGGTATCTCTTGTGAAACATGGAATATAGTGGTCTGTCTTTTTGGGTGATTGTGTGAAACATGGTAATTGTGTGAAACATGGAATATAGTGGTCTGTCTTTTTGGGTAATTGTGTGAAACATGGAATATAGTGGTCTGTCTTTTTGGGTAATTCTGTGATTCTGTAATCTTATACTTTGGAATAGCAATGACAAGCAAGAGACTATGATGAAATTGATTTAATCTCTATTCTTGGTACTTCACTGCCAAATTTATGAAGCCTTGGCTTCACTGGAATGGGGTATGACATATGAGGTGGAGTCTCATGGATTAAAGAGTGGTGGAGAGAACGAAGGAAAAAAGCAAATTAGCACTTGAGATGCTTAATGCAGTCAGGAGAGACAAAGAGAAAAAAGACTTGGTGTGAATAAATGAATCTTTATTATTAAAGCTTTGTTTCTAGAAGGACACATATGCTTTATATAGAGAGAATTCATTCACAGAAGCCCTTAATTATTGGTAAACCAAGTAGTATTTTAAGCCTGTGTAAAAAGTAACCTCTGTGTTATAAAAGATATGAAGTGAGCCAGGGCTGTGAGTGAACTCATAAGTACGGTACGTTCTATAATGTCAAGAGACTTGCAGAAGTTTCCTGCTTTGGGTGCAGTAGTTAAGTACCTCACCCAGAAGAATTATTAAAACAAACAAAAATCAAGGAGATATATACAGGCAAGTCTTTTTGGACAGTCTTCTGACTCCTGTGGCACGCGATATCCTGAGCACCTCAGTGTCCATCTTTGATTGCTTACATTTTCACTGATTGGTTTGCAGGGAAAATTGGGTTTTATGATTTATGAAGCACTTCAGCTTTCTTTCCCCCCCCATACCTATACTTGCTGTTTGCCACTGGTTCTCAGCTTTAACAGCGTAAAGGAAGCATGGGATGTATATATGGAGCATGGTTTACTGTATCCTGCTTCGCTGCCTGTGTGACATTTGCTGATTTGGTTTCCTGTAAAAACTGATACATCAGCTCACTTCTGGTCATAGATAACAGGCAGGAAGAGCTGTCAGGACTCCCAAGAAGAATAGTCTGTATAAATCCTCCATGCAGTACAGAGCTGAAGTGAGTATTTTTATTTTGGGAAGAAGAAACAAATGGCATGTTTTGATACTGCAGAAGGAAGCTGTTCTCAGAAAATACAGATATTTTAAATTGTTCATTATTTCAAACCCATTGCTCTACAGAATGTCTAGATAAGATGACAATGTCAGTATGAAATGAAATAAGAAAGAACAAAGTTTTTGTGTCATTGCTGTCTCGATTGCTTGGCAGGCTGCCACAGTGGGTCTGCCTGAGCAGTTACAGACTACTGGTTGAAATAACAAATGGCAACTATTGCTGTTGTACCTTCAGAAGCAGACTGTGAGGATCTCCTGTACTGAACTGAGTGGTGCAGATACCTAATTTCTGGGGTAGCTAGTGGGGGTAATCTAATATGGGTTTAAATACAGATAATCACAACCAACTATTAGTCAATGAAAAATCTGTGATTTATCTACAGACTCGCACAGTACTTGAAATTACTAAGTGCTTTTAAATATTAAGTTTCTTTTGGAAACCTCTAGGCTTGAACATCTTCCATGAAATGATGGGGATGGCAAATTACAGAAAAGACATCAGTCTTGACAAAAAGGGTGTCCAAAAAGAGGGGAAAAAACTACCCTATCACAGACGTATTCTTAACGTATCAGAGCAATTGTTTCCATTTGAATTTTTCTGATTTAACTGTCATTTAATCAGTTTTGAGACTTCACGTTTAAACAAACGGCTAGGTTACACTCAAAGTCATTTTGATGCCTAACTCCCACTGAAATGAGGCGTCAAAATAATCCAGCCACAACTGTGGCCAATCTCTTGCGTCTAGCCAAGGAACCAGGAAAGGCAAATAACTAATCCCAAACTCTGCCTGGTTTGGGATTATTATGCCCTTCCTCTAGGCACCTTTTACTGGATGTTCTTTCCCATGTGTGGTTTAGGGTTTTTGTTTTGGTTTGGTTTTTACTTTGACTTACATAAGAAATGTCTTGTTCATCTGTGGAAACATCTACAAAAATTGGAGTCCAGGTCACCCATAAATAACTTGTATCTGTATGAAAACAGGAGATGAAGGCTCTCCTAGACCGTTGCTGTTTGGTCAGGGAGGAGGTACATGACTATTTTGTAGGAGAGAAAGGGAAGAGTATGTGAGGCTCCTCACCCCTACAGTGCTGTTGATGTCCACAGGGTGAGGGCTTATCTCCACTGTTGGTGCAAAAAAGGATACAGTAATCACAGAAAACAGTACTGTACTCTGAACTGTTTTGTGGGGCAGGACATTTTTCAGCTAGGGCCCTGCATGTGTGCTGTTGCCTACCATTTTGATCTTTTGTGTGGTTTTCAGAACCATGTTTGAATTTGGCTCCCTGCTGTTCTGAGGAAAGCTTTCATGCTTGTACTTTACTGCTCACTCTGCAAGCAAGTTTTATCATGAGGAACATCACAATCTCACCTATGAGTGGTCATCATCTTACAAGTAGTGATCGACCTACACAGAGTGCTACGTCAGCATGCCTTGAACTGGTGAAATGAGGCACGTGGTGACTGTGCCGCATGCCACGAGCATACAGAAAACTGCTAGCTGAGGTTAAAATCCGGGAGCTCTGGGTTCTAGTCCTGTTTGCACATGAGTGCTGTTTCCCTGGATTCAAAATCTCTTGGCATAGCTCCCAGGAATCTGGACTACTTCCCTTTCAGATTTTACAAAGTCAATATTCATAAATATTCTCAAGGAAATGCCTGTTGAGTCTGTTACACAGTGGTACAAGACATTTCACTTAAATCTCAACATTCTGAAGTATTTTAATGGGAAGCCAATTGGACAAGTAACAGTAAAACTGGCTGTTTTCATTACGTACGCTACAGGTACAGCTTGGCCTTGAGGCACTGTGAGATTTTCTGGCTCCTCATAACACTTCCCAGTAGGAGAGAAAAAGGTGATTCAGTCTCTCTGCTTTTTCATGCCAGGGCATTTCTGCTGAAAATGCTGCCCAGTGAAGAGCTGAAGTGATGGCTTACATTAGCATGTTTCTGGCCCGAGCCGATCATTCCATTACTGGTTCACTGAGCAGTTTTCAGATGGCAGGTTCTATGGGGCAGTGTAGTGCTGTTCATGTATTTAACATGTTGCTACATTTCTTAATAACTTTGGAGCTCTTGCCAAACTTCTCAAAATTCAAGGCAGAGCTGTTGAATTTCCCAGAGAAGATGATCTACAGACTTAGACTCATCCCTCATATGTCAGCAAAACTTGGTAAGAGGAGGAGAGCAGTTTAAACTCCTGTCTTGTCTTTATTGTTCTCCCATGAAGACCTATCACAGGAGACACTGCATTGGTGGGAAAATGTTTATCAGTTGGACTGGAAGAAAAAGTGAGAAGGCTTGTTACTGCAATTCCAGCAGCCTTCTGAAATCCAGGTAAGGATTAAGCCCCAAGGTGTCTCTTACACCATTCCCAGCCTCCTCTTTCGGTATGTGCCTTCTCACACAGCACTCAGCATCGTCCCAGCCCCTCCTCATCCCCTGGCAGGTCTGCTCCCTCCATCAGAGCTACTCCCACACACCAGGTGGTACCAGCCTCCCTCCGTCTATCTTTGTCTTGCAGTTCATCCTCTTTCACGCACACCTCTTCAGACCACAATCCAGAAAATTTTTACGTGTTTTGTTTTTTTTTCCATTTCTAATAGGCTGGAGAGTAGAACAGCTTTGAGACTGTCTCAGACACTTTTTGGCTCATAAATTTCTTTATATTCAAAACTTAGTACACACATCACTATATTTGCTCCTTTAGTAAATCAAGGGAGGTAGTAGTAACTATCTTATTTTAAGAGCAAGGAAGTGAGGGCAGGAATAAAGTGAAACACAGGATCACTAAGTTAGGTCCTTAGGACTGGCTTTATGAAGAATTGTGTGTTCAATCAGGACTGGCAATGCTTCTGAGTGACGGTGTGACAACAGGACACGTGCTGTGCAGATCTGAAATCCACTGTGGGAGGCATCTGTTGCCATACTCGTGCCCAGATCCAATACACCCTGCTGTGGTCTAATGAGTCATCCCATCTTGTGAATCCAGCATGACAATCATTTTTCAAACAAGCTCGGTGAACTGCATCTGAATGCATTAACAGTTTTGGACTAATCAAAATGATATTATTTGGTGACTAAGCAATGTCAAATAAAAACATCATTATCAATCTTGGTCATTCTCAGGAGAGGCAAACCCAGCACATTTGTGAGCAAAATACAGGGTGAGCTGTAGTGGGGCAGAGGGCCATCTCAGGGTTCTGATGCTGGCCTCAAGGGAAGTCACTAGGAGGGATGCTCAGTCTGTTCTGGCACAGACAGAACTGAGGCTTGCAAATTTTATTCTCTTCTGCAGGAAATATTACCAAAAGAAAAATCTTCTTGTTGAAATTAGAGTGAAATATAACAATGTCCTGTCAAATAAACTTTTTTTTTTCCTTACTGGATTGAAAATGCAATAATATGTACTCAGTGACTGTTTATTTTATGCAGTAATTATTTATATTTCAGTTTTAACGAGTTCACTTTCTGATGAAAAAAGATTTTTAAATTCTGTAAAAATGGTGAAAAAAATTCCAGACAGCACAGGCTTAAGGAGTTCATCGAAAAGGACAGGAGGTCTGAACATTAAATCATAGATGTAACTGCAATTCTCAGAGCCTTTAGTGAAATAAGGTACATTTCCTTCCAAAAATCTAATATTCTGCCCATGGATAAACCCTGTACTATAAGGAGCAATTAATAAAGTTGAGGTTAGCATATCTGTTCTGGGAGTGAGCTAAGTTACTTTACCTCCCAAATCAGTGGTGAGCAATTTTCTTTCTGTAAAACAGGTTCCTGCCATAGCTTGTAGGCAGATAGAGAAATCAATTTAATCATCTTATTTGCTTTATGCTGGACACCAGAAAGGTAAAAAGAGTAATTTTCAAAAGGTTTTGAAAAAAAAGAAAAAAAAAAGCAAAGCATGTAGGACTTCACAATAAAGGCTTGAGGTATTGCCTTGAGAAAAAACAAATGATTCAGATTTAATATTCTTAGTACAATGGTGTATGCATCCTGTTCAGGAATGCAAGCTCAGGCTCAAGTTAGGTAAGACTGGACACCTGAGATGTTCACTGAGAGGTATGACATCCAAATTGCTCCTCTTTTTCTCTTCACTGTCAGCAAAGGAAGGTTAGGATGATTGTACTACTGCTGTTTCAGGATTTGGGTAGCCAGACCAAACACGTTTGGGTATTTAGATGAGATTTCTTTGTGGGGATTAAAGTAATTACAGAACAATGAATCTACTTCCTTGGCAGTGCTTTACATTTTTTTTTGTCCTCACTAGTGGTCAAAATTTCTTGTTGAGATAATGGTATTGAAAAACCAGTACCAAACCAGATCCTACTTATGCACTGTTTAGTTTACTGTCCCTATCAGCTGTCTCATTTCTATGTGACTGCAGAAGTCACCAGGATGAGCTTAAGCCTTGCAAAGCAAGTTTTCATAACCCTTCTTTCTACTAGCTCCTGTATGGAGGAAAGGTGCCTGATCCAGCCTCAGCTACATTTGAAATCAGTTCTGGTGACTGTTGGTCATCATCCATAGGTTTGCATCTTGGTTCATTTAGTTCATACACAATTTTTCCTCAGTTTGATACTTACATTTAGTTTGTCATAAAAAACCACTGGAGAAACGTCAAGATTTCTATCCACGTTCTATGTTTTTACTCTTAGTTTTTAACTCTTTTTAATCCCTGAAAGATTCTGGTTTAAATATAGGCTAAATTCTCAGACTCCTATATAGTAATTAGAATGCATAGAGTAGTAAAGCTCTTGAAATGATCTTCATAAATAATGCTTTCGTCTCTGTCTGTTGTGGGTTAACCCCGGTAGGCAGCTGGGCCCCATGCAGCCACTCGCTCACTCCTCTGCAGTGGGATGGAGGAGAGAAAAAGAAGGCTAAAAGTGAGAAAACTTGTGGGTTGAGGTAAGTCCAGTTTAATAGGTAAAGCAAAAGCTGTGTGCATGAGCGAAGAAAAATGAGAAATTAATTCATTACTTCCCATCAGCAGGAAGCTGTTTAGCTACTTCCCAAGGAAGCAGTGCCTTGGGAAGACTCTGAATGTCTCCCCTTCCTCCTCCTTTCCCAGCTTTTATTGCTCAGCATGATATCGTACAGTTTGGAATATCCCTTTGGTCAGTTGGGGTCAGCCATCCTGGCTGCATCCCCTCCCAGCTTCTTGCCCACTCCCAGCCTACTTGCGGGTGGGGCAGTGTGAGAAGCAAAAAAGGCCTTGACAATGTGCAAGCACTGCTCAGCAATAACTAAAACATCCTTGTGTTATCAGCGCTCTTTTGGTCCGTAGCACAACCTGAGCTGCTATGAAGAAAATTAACTCCAACCCAGCCAAAACCAGTGCAATGTCTAACTTTAATTAGCTCTTTATGACAAGCCAACTCTCCAAAGTGTGAGAATGTTGTTTAAATAGTCTAGGATGACTAATGAAGTGCTGAAATGTTTATAGGCTTCCATTATGGGTAACCAATTGGTAGCACCAAAAAACCCTCTCTTGGTTGCATATAAACTACCTCACTGTTCACAGAATAAAAGTGTAAGGTCTGTGTCAAGAGAGTAAGCATTTGCAATTTGATATCTCACAAGCAAGTCGTAATGTCAAGCATTTAAGAAAAAAACCTGAGAATTAAACTAGGGAGATGTCATTGGCACCTTCCACTGCAGAGCTTCTAAACATCGGTGTCTTAATGCTGGAAGGCTTCATGATGCCCATGAAAGAAATATTTCAACGTAAGTCTTTGGTATCTCTGGATTCTGTTTAAACTAGGTGGTTTTTCTTGGTGAGTGGATAGAAGTGGCCCAGTTCATGGCTACTTTTCTCCCTGTCCCTAAGCAGAATATTTTTACTTTCCAGGCTATTCTCTAATTTTAAGATGTGAATACCTCATAACAAAGGACCTCTTATCTGTATTTTATATGAATTGGTCCCCATCCCACAATCCAATACTGAGCTGTATTTCTGAAACAGGACATAGTAGAATACCATGGAAGAATCAAATTAGAACTGATGAAGGCACATGACATGATCTATGTAGGCACACTGGGTGTTTCACAGCCATGGATCTTCTCTCCTGTGCCACTTGAGACACCCCTATGACAGAAAGCATAAACCTAGAATTTCTTTACTTAGCCTGAACATCTGAAAACTTTAGGCTGTGTTTATTGTAGCTTTTAATGATGGAGGTGATACTTGTTTGTAGCTGTAAGCAACCAGAAATGCAGAGGCATGAACATTTCTCTTTAATAGTGTGGGTCAAGCATAAACTGAACTTGAAATGTTAGAAATCATAAGAGTACACATAAGTTCCCAATAGCCACATATATTTATGAAGCAATTAAAGTATATACAAGGAACAATGACATTCTTGCTCTGCAGTAAAGGCAGAATGTTGGAATTTTTAATGTTTTTTAAATTTAAAGCACATATAGAAGATTTCATTAGTTGAATTTAAAGTGACTATTAGACACGATGTTAATGGTATCCTCAAGGACTAGGTAAAGGTTCTCAGGTGACAGATATTAAAGCCTTGATTGTTCTCCTTCCTAAAACATTTTATTATATTTTGGTTTTAGAAATCAGAAAACTCAGAATCAATTTTTGGATAACATTTCAGAGGAATCTGATTTGCTTAAAAAGGAAATATTAACTTTGCTCATTCCTATTTTTTCTCTGCTCAATGTCTTGTTTATATAGCTTCTTAAAATAGTATAGGTATTACAAATGATGCCCATTTTGTTTTTAAGTATATGCTTATTACATATGACAATGCAAACATTAGAAATGTATAGAAAACAACTGAATGCCATCTGAGAGATACAGGTTCACACATGAAACATCAAAAACCTTCTTGGATGCAATGGATAACAATCCAGTTGTTTCGCTTCAACACAAACAAAATAGGCATATTCTGTTTCAGGTCTGGATATGATTTCGTTTAGGCTGAACTTTCCATCTTCCTGTTGATTATTGAAGAGAAAGGGCCACTGTGACTTCAGGATTTCAGGGTATTTTGCCAGAAACAGTCACCAATTGCAAGTACTGGATGTGCCAGAAGCAGGGAGGGTCCGACCTGTTTCAGTGGAATTTAGGCCTTTCTGTTCCAAACATAAATGGCAGCTGGCTTGCTACTCACAGGGAGAGAGGAAAACATATGTCTATCTAGTGCATGTATCCCGCCATTAGTTGTTTAGCAAATTGGACTATTTGCCTACAAATCGCTATAGCCTGAGACTTTGCTGAATATTTTTTGTCTCAAAAGAGGGAAAATCTTTCCCTTGGACTATATCAGATCAGAATATACAATTCATGTATTTTTGTGATGATTCCCAAGGAGCCAGTCAGATCCAGATGTAATTCTTGGGGAGTGTGCTGCAGATGAGACACGGAGGCTTCATGAATAGGCACATCCAGACCTATGCTGCTCTAGGCAGCATGTGTATACATACATATTTATATATATATACACACACACATATATATGAGTATGTGCACCACACTCAAAATGGCTTTGAAGTGACAGTATCACAAATGTGTAAGGGACAATGAGAAAAAGGCATTTTTCAGGTCAGAGAGGGAGCTAATTTGGTGAGGCACAGATCACAAGAAAGGCTGGAATACTTGTCTTGGAAGTAGCTCTTACATCTGAGAGCTGATGTCTCACTTTGGTTGGAAGGGATCTCTGGAAGTCACGTAGTATGACCCCCTCCCTAAAATGGTTAACTTGAAATTCAAATCAGGCTGCTCAGCTCCTTGTCCAGTTCAGTTTTGAGAATCTCCAATAATAGCTTAATGGAGTTCCTTCTGTCACTTCAGAGTACAGCTCATTCCTGACGCAGCCACTGACTGCCAAACAGGTATAACTACTCAAATACTTACTGTCATTTTTCTCCTACTTGTGTTACCCATGTGTGCAGCTCCCTTTGCTATTTGAATCCTCTGGGTTTGATCTAAAGACTTGTGGGGTAGTTGTACTAACTCACATTCATACTGAACTTCACACACTGTCTCCCTTCTTTGTTTATCTTTGGCCAAAAGAATACCACAAATGCCCAAACTGTCAGTGAGATAATCTTGCAAGTAACAGTACCTGATTGGAGCAGCAGTGTTATTCTCTGTCTTCTGACTTGCTCCTTATAGCACTAGATGCTTTCCTGGGCTTCCAGGTGTTGCTAACTGCTAGTAAAATAAATCTGTAAACAAATATTAAAGTGTAAGTGTCTTACTTAGGAAAATATTTTTTCTTTCACCTCTAAAACCACTCTTCATACATGCTTTGAATGCCTGAATATTTTGAAGGTGGTAGTGACAGAATATAGAGAAATTCTTCACTTCTGAATTGTACTATGATTATTTGAGTAAGATATAATCTCCTTGGTGCAGTCACTCGGATCTTTTAGGTGCTCAGCATAAAGGGCATTGCAAGTAGTTAGCAAATAATAAATATCTGCTATATACTGCAGCAAGAGATGAAGTTTCCCAGGTGGGAATTCATCAACATAATGATATAGAACATTGGCGATTATGGCTGAAATGCTTCCCAGCTCCTGTCCCTGGGCCAGGCTGTTCCTGATCTTTACGTGGGTCCACAGATGTCAAGAGAAATTAGGAAGCACTTCTTCTTCACTCCCTGCATGTCATAGTCCACAGGAGAGTCCAGCACAGCTGAAATGCCTGGCTGGAATCCCTTCTGATGTTAACAGGAGTTTCATCATTGACTTCAGATGAGCTTAGACCTCATCTCCATTGTTTCTTCTCCTCTAACAATATTGTACCTTCTCACTATGTCCTGTCTCCTTCTGTACTAATCTCACACTGGTGTCTCCCTGAACATGCTCTACTTTCCCACCCAGAAATTCCAGCCAGGAGGCTTTGGAAGATTTTCAATGCTTGCCAAAGATGTCTGAGTGCGTGACAATACAGGGAGAGCTGCTGTACAATGTGTTTCACACTCAGCAGGCTTGATCCCTCTCACATTTGTGTATGCTGTGCCACAAAGCTCAGTAAATCTTATATGTTACACAAGTCTCAGTGTGTAAACCAGCAGTAAGACTGTTGTATTCCATCTATTTGGGACCCTTCAGACCATATATTGATAACAGCCTCTATGGGGTAGCATGCTGCTTCCCACAAAAAGGCACACAGGGAGGTCTCTGACCCAGCACAGCAAGAAGCCATAAAAACCTCGAGGCAGGTGTGCTCTAGAGGCACTTTTTCAGAAAGATCATTTAATTCCGCGTAGGTGCTTCAGCTTGTGAAAACCCCGCCAGCAACCAAGGTCCTGTACTTCTCACACTGATCCACGGGCACGATTTGAACCCTGTTATTAGCAGATACAGCCACCACAGTGAGAAGAAGAAGTAAATAAATCGGCTGGATTCCATTTGTTGGCGCTCAGAAGATGCCTCCCTGGGGTCCGTAAGCCCGTGCGTCCCCTCCGGCTCCTCCCGAGCGCCGGCCCCGCGCTGCTCCCCGGCGGCTGCCGGCGCCACCTGCTCCCGGGCGGGGGAGGGCGGGGAGCAGCCCGAGTCCCGGTTTCCCAAAAGTAGGTCTCTGCTACTCCCGCAGTCCTGGCTCTGGGGAGAAACCCGCTCGCTGGAGCGGGGATGTTGTTTGAGGCTTGGGTTCGCCTCCGAAGGAGGGGGGGGGG
>VZRW01006369.1:36665-119250 GCA_013398125.1 Aegotheles bennettii | reverse complement strand
AAAAAAAAAGAGAACCATCACAACAAAAGCCACCCAGCCCCGCTCTCAGCTATCACCACTTTATCACCTGCATGTGCCTGGAAGGAGGCTCTTCCCGCGCCGAGGGAAAAAAATCAGCTTAGGAAAGCAAAGTTTGAACAGCGAATTCCTGTTATTTCAAAACGCCCCATGTGACAGGATATTTCCTTATCATTTCGAGCCCAGAGCTTTCCCCTGATCCACCAGCCCTTCACAAGTGCAGAGGACTTGCCCGGCGGGAAGCGCTCTGCTCAGGGCGGCGGGGCGAAGCCGCGGCGATGGCTCCCTCCCTGCTCCTGCTCCTCCTCGCACTGCTCCCCCGGGTGTTCACGCTGCTGGGTAAGTGCCCGCAGGGGCTGTGCGCGGCGAGGCGCCCCGAGAAAAGAGCAGGGTCGCGGCGGCCACAGAGCCCAGCCTGTCCTGGGGCTTGGGGGGCAGCGGGGAGCGACCGCGCAGGTGGAGAAGCCCGCGGCCATTGTAACCCCCTCGGTGCTGCCCGCGGGGCGCCTCGGTGCGACGGGGCGGGCGGCTGTCGCCTCCCCTCCGGCTCCCCCTCAGCCGCCCGCCCCAGCTGTCCCCACCTCCTTGCCTGCACCCTGAGGTGCCCGGTGGGCGAAGCTGTCCAACAAGGCAGATCTTTGGGTGCCCATGGTGTTGTGGGTGCCAAAAAAGGCTGTCGCTGGCAGCACCTCAGTCTCTCCCCTGCCTGGAGGGCTCACCCAGCTTTCCCTCAGCTGCCTCCTCGCTGCCGAGGTCTGCACAAGGGCTGGCTGTTGAGGCTTTGTCTTTCCTCCTGTCCTCTGGTCTTCCATGCGCCTGGGGACCTGCCTTAGGCAGACGGCTTTTGTGAGGGGATATTAAGGTATTGGTGTGGAACAGAGATGCGAAAACAGACAAAAGCTGTGTTTCTTGGTGAAACCTGAAGCTTTTGCACCCTCTCGCTCTGAGAATTACTCTGATTTCCAGTGCGCTGCTATTTTCCAGTGAAAGTTTTGGATCTGCCCTTCCTGAACGCCTCTCGGCACCCTCAGCTCTCCAGTTGAAGCACAGCTTCGTAGCGCTGCATTGTAACCTCTCTGGCTTTGTGCAATTAGCAGCAATCACCATAGGCTTTCTGGTGAGCAAGGGTCTGCATGAAAAAGGCCATGATCCTACCTGCTCATTGCCTTACTGCTCCCTTATCGCTCACTTCTGGCTCCTGGTGCTCTCCATCACTTTCTAACACTGGCAGCGCTTCACTGGCTTCACGGGTTACTGCTTGATTTACACTTGCATAACCTGTGATGGTTTGCAAAATGCCGTGGAGTGTGAAGCCCCGTTGGCATACTGGAACTCTCTGCTGTGCAAAAGATAACTTGGCCAGTGAGATTTTACAGGACATGGTACAACTCTTTGGATATGAACTGGGGCCAGAAATAGGTAGTCACAGTGTGGTGGGTGAAGAAAAATGGAGGCTTGTGAGAAAAATTCTATTAGGATCTAATTGGGACAGTTGAAGGGAAAGATGCTAGGTGTCCCTGGATGGGTTATAATGGTGAGGTAAGTTGGTTTCTAAGCCTGGCACATTCCTATGCATTTTAAAGAATGTCCTTCCAGAAGTAACTTTCAAAATATTGATTAGTCTGTTAGAAATCAGTGTGATTCAAAGTACCGAGACTGTGGTACTCATGGTCACGCTGTGGTGGACCTTTAAATATACTACCTATAGCTCATACATAGTCAAGAACCTTGTTAGGGGAGCTCTATAACAAATGTTGCTACAGAACAGTGAAACACAGTTAATGGTTTATGAGTAATTCTGCTCAGCCCATTTTACAGATACAAGTCATCATATTGACAGGAGCAGTATCAAGTGTTTACAGGCAAGGGTTGGCAGGGCATTAGTAAGTGTTACACAAATAGCTGGCTTGTTTCATATTCTTCTAGACTTTCTAATAACTCACACGGAAAGTGTCATATGGGAATCCTCTTTGGTGTCCAAGCAGGCAGAACAAACACAGAAATAAAGCTGTAAACTAGAGCAATGCAGGACCACGCTACAAGTCTGCTGTATGGTCATGGATGAGACAGCAGCAACTCAGGGGAAGGAAATCCTGCAACTACAGCCACATTTGCTCCTGCATCCTGCTACCTCCTGTTCTGTCCTGTTTTGATGCCAACTTATTCTCCGTGCCTGCTTGGCTATGTTGGCCCTTTAGCTGGTTACCTGTGCACAATTCCCTGTCAGAGCCCTGCATGCACTGGCGCCCTTCTATGAACAGCTGTGTTGCGTTTGCACACTGGTAACACTTTGTAAAAGTGCAGTCAGAAAAGCAGAGGACCAAAGATTTGTCTCTTTCTCCCCCCCCTCCAGTCAGACCTCTTCAGATTTCTAACCTTGTTTCTGAAGCTAAAACTCTGCACGCTTTCAGGCTTGGGTGTAGTAATTCAAGCTCTTGACTCTGGGGTACCTTTTTCACGTGCATAGCATCCTCTCTTTAATATCATAAGCTGCATAAAATAATGAATGTTATTTTAGGCCACAAATACAATTTTATCAGTTTGAAAGATCAGGCAGTGTTTTCTACACGTGAAAATGTCTGACATCTTTTTTACCTAGAAATTTTAAATAAGATTTCAGGAAAGGAGAGTTGCAAGCATTGCATATATCAGTTTACAATAGCATTGTGCTGAAATGCTAGTAGAAAAGCAGAATAAAAAAAGTTATCACTAGCAGTGATAATTATACATTTCCTTGTATTGTCTGTGAGTAAAACAGATTGGCAAAATGCAACGATTTCCAGTGCTCATCAGTTTTACAGTACTTCCCAGTGAGTTGGAAGCCAAAAGACAGGAGGAGGAAACTGAGCCATGGATAAGTCTAGGTCAGCTCTTTCTCTGAGAAAGAGGTTGTTTGTTCCCAGGTTGTTCTACTGCAGAAAAGTATCATCATTTCCATATTGGAGCCTCAGCAGAGAAGGCAAACTTTTCTGTGGTTAACCTGTTTTCCCTTAAAATATTTCACCCTTATAGAATTTGTTTTAATTTGATAATCATAGACTTAAATAATTTTTTAATTAACTTCAATCCCCAGAGTTACATAAATTGTTTTTTCTCTTTCCTAGCTTGTAACCCAGTTAAAATACAGTTTTAAGACCTTTTCTGTCCTGTTGCCTTATGTGATCCTATATCAGTGAGAACTATTAAATTACTATAACAAAATGTATCTCAAGGGGATCACAGAGGATAAATTCTCAGTCTCTGGGGCAAGACCAGCTCAGAAATCTCGCACTTCATAGTACATCCAAGTGTAAGAGGTGCTAAAAACTTTTCTAATGGTTGTAATTTTGAAATAAACCCAGAGTACATGAAAATGTATGAAATCATGAAATCACTGATTCCTGCAGTTGAGTGAAAAGTGAATACGCTGTTCTAGCCCTACAAGTAGCTTGTGTATAAAGCTTAAAAAAATATCCTTCCCCTCAGTTAAGACTTTTAAAGATTTTAGCAGAGCTTATAAGAACAGAACTCCCCACAGTGGGGAAATGGAGCCTGAAGAACTTAAGGGCTGTCGTCGTCTCCTCATGCTTGGGAGCCAGGATCAAGGAGCCAGTGCTGCTGGAGTGCTCGGTGTCAGGACAGCATGCAGTGTGCATGCTCCCTTGTTTCAGTAACTCACATGGGTGCAGCTTGGAATAATACAATGAGCGTGGTTTTTCTCTTCAGTTTGGCTCATGTTTTAAAGCTACAGCAGACACTGGATCTGCATCTCTGCTGCCTTGCACTTTTGAGTGTAGGTGCTCTCACTGATGCGAAATAGTTGAAGCGTCCTCACCTCTGAACTAGCTGCATTCTGCAACCACTTTAGCAGATGTAGGCCACTGGAGTACTGTGCCTTCTTTTGCTGGGCAGATGATGAGATTTTAATCCCATGAGTAGTGTCCAGATTCCTATTTCATTTCAGCAGTAAGATACATCAAAGATTCTGGTGTTTTTTTGTCTTACAGATACTAGCATCTTCTTAATATATAATGAAGATCACAAGCGCTGTGTAATGGCTCAAAGTTCTAATTCAGTGACTACTGCTCCTTGTGTTCAAGAAAATGAGTCACAAAAATTCAGGTGGGTCTCAGATCACCAGCTTATGAGCATAGCATTCAAATTGTGCTTGGGAGTGCCTTCGAAGAAAGACTGGGTTCCCATCACTCTGTATCCTTGTGACAAGGCTAGTGAACTTCAGCAATGGGAATGCAGAAATGAGACTCTCTTTGCAATCCGAGGGGAAGATTTGTTTTTCAACTATGGAAACAGACAGGAAAGGAATATTATGCTGTACAAGGGATCTGGTTTATGGAGTAGGTGGAAAGTCTACGGAACTACAGACGATCTGTGTTCTCGAGGCTACGAAGGTAAAGTTCTGTAAATTAATTTCTGTATTTCAAAATTATTTCTATGTGTATCTTATTAAAATATTTAGAAGTGTGGGAGAACTTCCTTCATCTCGTTAATGATCAGTGAGTGTGAATTCTGGTGAAATTGGCAGTACTTGAATGTGTGGCTTATGTTTTTTGAAGACTTCATTTTGCTTTTTTTGTCAAAGTTGTCAGCGTTCTGATAGATAATTAATCATGCATGGTAGTGATTCATTTGGAGAAGGGAAAAGAAGTCTGTGATTATTCAGAACACATGTATAACTATTGCATAAAAGTTAATGATAACTTTTACTATTTACATGTGTACAGAAAGGCGTAGTGCGAATGTATAGTCTGTTGATTTTTTTTTTTTTTTCCACTTGGGGAGCAAGTAGCAAGTATGAATTATGCTGTAAGGGTTTAATCAACTCTTGATATCTTCAGCTCCAGCATATTAAAGATGCTTGAAGTGAGTCTCGGAGTTGGCGCTGAAGTGTTAGACAAAGAAATAAGATAATTTCAGTAGTTAAATTTGAAAAAGTTATGTGTGATACATACATATATACATATATTTATGAGAATTATCTGGGAATACATTTGGCTTCCCATTTAGTATTCTTTGAAAAACAGAAATGGGCACAGAGGGAGTAAGGATGCGTTCTCTTGGGTATACACAAAGGCAGATTACAGTACTTGATCTAGAGCCAGAATAAAAGAACCATAGCAAATGATGTGAAAGAAGGCAGCAGGGAAGAGGGAGTGATGGCCTGCCATTCCTCCCTTCTTTGTTTTCTAGCAGCTCTGTGAGACAGCGACCTTTGTATGTCATCTCTTTAGCAGTCCCTATCAAGCAGTGTTCTCTATGTCCTCCCATCAACATGTGTACGTTATATGTGTACACACAGAAAACTGCTTTAGTTACTTTGAAAAGTTTCATCGACTCTGGTTTCTGATGAAACAAAAATTATCTTTAGGTGCCAATGGAAATTTTATTCAGACATGGTATACTGGAGTCACTCTCTGGTATTTATCTTTCAGGTCTATATGTATGTGCTTTTCCTTGTCTAAAATTGTCAGCAGCTGAGTGGATTATTGGTGGAAGAATCAGCAGTTCTTCGTGCTTAAAAAGAAAATTGCCTAACTGTGTGGATTTCATGCTTATGATTTTATACATGTAAAATTTAGCATGGGAATGTACTTGTCTTGGCTCAGTTTGTCTCATTGTGGACATGGGCATCAGCTTAGACCCAAGGAGTAAAATTACCATTGTCCCATTTCTAGTACAGTTTGTATACTAAGATAGCAAGCTCTGCTTGCTAGAATATAATATGATCATGAAGCTGAACTGATATGTATATCCGATGCTTATTACTGCTTATATATTTTTAAATTGTTGTGTCTCCTTAGATACCTACACAGTGAAAGGAAATGCCAATGGAGCACCTTGTGTATTCCCTTTTAAGTTTGCTGATAAATGGTATGCTGACTGCACAGATGCTGGCAGATCAGATGGCTGGTTCTGGTGTGGAACCACATCAAACTTTGATGTTGACAAGATGTATGGATTTTGCCCATTGAAATGTAAGTTTTGTATCTTCAAGATTCTGCTGCTCTGCTATTCAGCTGGCTGGAAATAGTGGTGTCCTTATCATGTGCTTTACTGTACAAAATACAGTTTGATGTGGTGCATTTTTCTGTCTCCATGCAGCCTGCTCTCCTTTTAGGAACTACTTAAACATGCCAATATAGGGCTCAGCATAAAAAAACCTGATCACTATGTCCAGATGAAAGTGTGCTAATCATATTCTGGAATCTGTAATTACACTATTTACTTAAATAGGAAGCTAATTAGATGTAAAGATGTTATATTAGGATATGCAAAAGTCTGTGTAGAAGTTTACACAGCAGAATTGGAAGCTAAAATATAGCTTAATTGAAAATTAAAACTACTTTTTAGGGTGAGTTCCCTTCTAAATACAAAGCCGTTTACACGAACTTTACTAAGTCTCAGTATTTCCCAAATCTGTGTGCTACATTGCAGTTCTAGATTTAAAATAAATTTAAATCCTATATTATATTCTATATTCTAAATATAGTCTATATTTATATTCTAATTTCCCTGGTTTGAGTACAGTTAAGAGTTTCAACTGTAGTACTATGAGTATACAGAACTTTATTTAGAAATTTTGATATTGCTTTAAGTGAATTGGAGTAATATGCCTGTATGTATTAGAATTCTTTTAAATTTGTGTGAAGTTTATCTGAACTTCTGTAAGATACGTTCTAAGCATTTTGTCTGCAAGCTGCTTCTTCTTCTTCTGTCATACTGAAAAACCCAGCACTTCTGCCTCTATTCTTCTTCTTTATTACTATGTTTTGCTGTAAAGCTCCAGCTGACTTCAGTCAAAGCTAAGGAGAAAAACACATCTTTCCTTTGATGTGAAGAAAACAGTGTGGGTTGATCTTAACTGGTTTGGTGATGAAATATTAGTGTCCTTGCCCCCGATTTCCATGAATGTTGCATTCATTGTTTCAGAGAAATAAAAAATGCATGGTGGGTTTTAAAATTTATTTATTTTTTTTTTTTCTCTTCTATGCCAGTATTATTTTCAAGATATTAAAACGTGTTTGGAATATCAATCCAATTAATACAGCACATGAAAGATCAACTTGAGGATGCTATCTGTCCAGTGTTCTTTGAGTATAGCAAATAGGAGGCATTATTAAAATTTTGTTTAATTCTTTGGCATAATTCAAGGAAATCCATTCAGATGACTGTGATTGTTTTGGGAAAAAGCTGCTTTATGCTGATTGCCTGCATGTTTCCTTCCTGATCTTTCAGTACTGGCTATAAAATATTCAAGTTTGGGTCATATATTTTAATGAGAGAGAAGCTGTGGTAGCAGAGGTTTCAGTCAGCCCTATGAGAGAATGCGCTGTGTGAGAGGGTGAGAAGTTAATAAACTCCAACAGCATCTTTAAACATAGAACATTTAAGTCTATGTATGTTAAAGTTTATTTAATAAGATTAAAGTGTTTGTTGTTTCTTCAACTGTCTGGAGGAGCAAAAGCGCTGATATGAAAATATGTGATAGGAGGTCTTACAGCTCCTCATACTTGGGCCGGGACATACAGTGAAATTACCGTGACTGAACCAGTCACTTTTTTGCATTGTGAGTAAAACGGGCTCAAATGTTCTCCAAAATGAAGAGGGCATAAGACTATACTGGTAACAATTATTATACTCAACAGAGGTGTAGAAATTACGGTGGAGGTAATATAATTGCGAGTGTGACTCTTTAATTGGTGCTTTAAAAAAAGATGACAATACAGTGACAACAGAAACCTAAATCCCCCAGGAAGAAACTGAGAAGTGTTGCTACATCAGACAATTTTTAGTAGCCTGGGAAATGCTGTTTCTTTACAGGTTGTGCTGTGTTTTTTTTGAGCTGTCTGTTATGCTGCAATGTGAAAGTAGGTGTTGGGGAAGAAAACAGGTTGCACAGTCTAAGACCATCAGGAGAGTAAGTCATGAGGTGTGCCTGTAGCTGCATTCAAGTGGGCAAAAGTCCATTGAGGCCCCTTTCTTGACAGATGAAAGAGCTAGAATTTCTGTGAATACTTCAGAAAGCCTTATAAGTGATGCTTAAAACTTGCAGCTGACTAGGAAGGAAACAAAATGTACAGAGAATAAGGAAATATTTAAGTAGTCTCAGCCTGGTACCTTAATCATTGGTCAAGTCTACATCTTTTTGTTCATTTACAAATACCGAATTTATTTATAATGACCAGCTTTTCCCCCATGCTGGTGTGTCAAGATATTTTGAGGGGTTTTTCATTGCAATTTTGAGTCTGGTTCAGAATGCCTGGTGAATTGGTCAACTGAGTTGTATGGGGTGGGTCATGTTGTTTCTTCTGATTTATCTGGAACTCATAACCTGACTTTGGACCTCACAAGTTTATGTAGGAATAAAAAAAAAGGGAGAAACATTTTCAGAAAAGATGTCTAAGTGAAGATAAGCATGAAGATAAGCAGGTGAAGGAAGTTTAGTATACTTGGGACTCTTTTACTATTGACAGTATTATAGCTTTATATGCTATATTATAAATTCACATAAATTGAAATGTCTTTATTATGAGATTCATTCCCTACTGTGTGCTCAGAGAGGAAATTATGATAGTTATTTTAAAGGCTGTCTAACAAAATTTATATTCAGGTTTTGTTTGCCATGATTCTAGTCATTCAGTTCCCAATGATGAGGGACTGAGATTACAACTTGTTTTGGATGGGTAACTAAACAAACAAGAACACTTTTATTGTTACTGCTAGTCAAAGGCCATATTTCAGCTTGCAATTTTGAAATTAAATTCTCTTAAGACCACTATCAATCTCCTGAATTAGGAAAAGGAAGAATCAGGAGAAAGAAAGTATTTTGATATGATAGTCACGATGGCATTTTTGTAAGTTATAAATGTAATAAATATTTGCATTGCTCAGGACTTTTTGCCTTTCCTATAAGTTTAAACTTGTCTGTCAAGGGCTATACCTGAAATTCAATGCACTTTTGGCCTGCTATGCTTTCGTTTGCTTTAGTGACCAAGAACTTTCAAAGACACAAAATCTTCTGACTTACTATATTGTACTATAGGGACTTTGATAGTAATTGTAGTGGGAATAGCTAGTTCTTGGTAATTTCAGTGTATACAAAAATGTATGCTGAATTCATCAGAAGTTCAGATTTTTTTATTCCTTTTTCAATTATATACTAAGGACTGGTGTAATTTAACATTAATTTAGTTTAGATGCTCAAGTATACCATTCCAGTAGAGTGATTTATCTTCTGGTTTCTCTGGGGATACTGGGCTTTGAACAATTGCATATAGATTTCCCAAAATCTTGCTCTGCAAAGACATTTGACCTCACAGAATTCAAATATCTTAAATTTTTTTTTCCCAGGGTTCAGAGATGAAATTTCTTTTTATGAAAGACCAAAATTCTACAGAAGAGCACCATATGCAAGTCAGATATAAATCATGAGACTGGGGGAGTGAGGTAGAAGGTTCGATGAATGCCTGAGACTTGTTTACCTCTTGCTCTGTAATAATTGTACAAGACCAATAAAACCCTTTCTATCAAGTCAGAGCCAGTTTTCTTTATTGAATTATAGATTTTAATATTTTTGCAGTCTTTATTTTATCCCAGGCTTGTGCTTATACACAGGAGTTTATGGTCTTCACTACACTGTGTTCTATAAGAAATTCTACCTTCTGATAATCATACAATATTTCAGATAGAAGTTGGTTTGTGGATAATGATAATTGGATAAAAGTTCCCATTTTTAGTTGTGTCAATATTACAGTAGGTTATGTTTGATTTTTGTTTCCTAAGGCTAATTTGAAAAGAGGCATTTCATATTATCTATAGACTATCAGACATAATACAGGAAGAAGTAGAACTGGTTACTGACCTGTTGACATTTAACATGTATAACCTTCATCCTGAGTTTTGTTTACTGTCCTGTTTTCCTCTTATTTATTTGCACACTTAGGTTTTCTGAGCTCTCTGAATTCAGAAAAGGAAAAGACCTCTCTCAATTTTTTCACGGCTTGCATCTTGAGGAACTCTGATGTAGGCTGCAGGAATTTCAGTCTTTTTCCCATTGTCGGCAGACGTGCAGTGGCCTCTGCTATATTCTGCTTGTGTCATGAAACTTTAATCTCTTTCTGGAGCGATATTTCGCTCAGTGTCAGAGCCTCCTCTAGGTTCCATTTTTCGCAGAGCAAGGTCGCACTGTTGTCTGTTGCTTGTTTTGGGGGTTCAATTGAGATGAGCCAGGAGAGGCTGCAGCAGTACACTGTGGTGGTACCACAGCAGCGTGGTACCTTCTGGGGCCCTGTGGTACCTTCTAATGTTGGGCCCTGCTGGATGACTTTTTCATTGTTTTGGATTGCCTAAAAGTGCCAAGTTCAGGTATTCAAGGAGATCACAGTCAGGTCAAGTGTCATAGAAGGAAGTGTGGTGTTATCAGATACATGCGTAAGACGAATCAGGAATTGCAGGAAAGAGTGAGATGGATGCTGGTAATGTATGTTTTGTGTTCAGTGCTTGGTTCTGATTACCTCTATCAGAGAAAGAAAATCCATAGCCACTTTACCTAGTATGCAAAATTTGTAAAAAAAAATGGGTTTTCTTATCTCAGAAAAGTGATCAGCTTGATGTACACCTTGGCTAGCATGAGTCTGGAAGTTTCTAGTCTTTTTCTTCACAACTCTTTTAGCATGACTTTAGCCACTCATCTTCTGTCTTAAACAGCAGCTTGGTTATACCAGAGAAAATGGTGACATTCTTTCATCACCTGTGTACTGTCCAGCACAGCTATCACGGCTTAGCTCTGCGCTGGATTTGCTATCACATTCGAGAGCCTCAGGACTCATTTCAAACTGGTTCTCTATTGCAGTGATGAGGTTTGGGTGTTTTTGCTGAGTGGTTTATTCTATATTTTTTCTGGCTCTGTCTTCGTGATCAGTTACAGCATTCCTTTTCCTCCCTACAGTTAATAGTATGGATTTGTTGTGGAATACTGATCCTTTAACAAATGTCCAGTACCAGATAAACTCCGAAGCAGCTCTGAAATGGCATCAGGCAAGAAAAAGCTGTCAACAACAGAAGGCAGAGTTACTAAGCATCACGGAGTTGCATGAACAAACATACCTGACAGGTAGGGTAATATTACCCATCAGTTACTTTTTAAAGTGCATTATTGTAGCAGTGACACTTATATAGCATGTTCCATCTTGAAAACCTTTATTTTTCAGTTCTGGTAATTACTAGATTTAAATTTTTATCTTGAATGATTCAGCTGGAAAAGTTGGACAGATAATGATTATTTTATCCTGATTTAGTGTTGTCAGAAACTTACAGTAACATAAAAAAATACAGCAATTAAGTAATGCAAGCAATGAAGAATGGATGTTGCCATGCAGGAAAATGCAAAACAGTTTGTAAACCAAAGATGCAGATACCAAGCCTGCATTCTTTTTGTGCTCAACTTGTGTATACTAGTCAGTGGTTTTGGCCTATCTATTTAAAGCTGTTCTGTCTAAAACTTCAGTATGTGCTAAAATACAAAAAAGATGAAAATAAAATAAAATAAAATAAAGGACTTATAAATAGCTTGTTTTATTTTCAACCTCCTTATTTTTTTTAAAGTAATTTCCAACCATCTCTGAAAAACTTCAGTCCTGATTTGTGCTTAAATACATTTACGTTCTACAATGAGACAGCCTCCTTTTTTCTTACCTTCTCAGTCTGTGCATACACATGAAGTAGTCCACTAATTTGTCTATTAAATAGATTAGAAAATATTTTAAATATGTTAAACATGTTACATCAGTTGGAAGATAAGCTTTTGTATGCCATATGTTGTACTATGTAAGTTCTGAGAATCAGAGAATGGTTTGGGTTGGAAGGGATATTTAAAGATCCAGTCCACTCCCTCTGCTATGGGCAGAGACATCTTGCACTAGATCAGGTTCCTCAAAGCCCCATCTAATCTGACCTTGAACACTTCTAATGATGAGGATCCACAGCTTCTCTGAGCAACCTGTTCCAGTGTCTCATCACCTTCATTAAAAAAAAATAATATCATTGTATCCGATCTAAATTTACCCTGTTTCATTTTAAAACTGTTGCCCCTGGTCCTGTTACTAGAGGACCTGGTAAAAAATGTCTCTCTGGCTTTATTTTATACATTGAAAGGCTGTGATAAGGTGACCCTAGAGCTTNCCCTGGAGCTTTCTCTTCTCCGGGCTGAACAACACCAACTCTCCCAGCCATTCTTCACAGGAGGGTTATTCCAGCTGTCTGGTAATTTTCATGGCCCTCCTCTGGACCCACTCCAACAGGTCTATGTCTGTCTTGTACTGATGACCTGAGAACTGGATGCAACGCTCCAGGTGGGATCTCATGAGATTGGACTGGAGGGCAAGAATCACTTCCCTTGGCCTGCTGGCCATGCTTATTTGGATCCAGCCCAGGACATGACTGGCTTTCTGGGCTGCAAGTCCACATTGCCAGCTCATATCCACCTTTTCATCCATCAGTATCCCCAGATGTTTTTCCACAGGGCTGCTCTCAATCCATTCACACCCCAGCTGGTATGGGGTTTGATACCAGGGTTTGCCCTGACCTAGGTGTAGGACCTCGCACTTGGCCTTGTTGGACTTCATGAGGTTCACACAGGCCTACTACCCAAGCCTGTCAAGGACCCTCTGGATGGCATCCCTTCCCTTCAGCTTATCAACTGCATCACACAGCTTGGTGTTATCTGCAAACTTGATGAGGGTGCACTCGCTCCCACTGTCTGTGTCATTGGTGAAGACATTTATGAAGGGCGCCAGCAACGCACCTTTGTGACCAAGGCAGCCAATAGAATCCAGGTTTGTATTAGGAAGAGCATTGCCACCAGGTCGAGGGAGGTGATTCTGCCCCTCTACTCAGCCCTGGTGAGGCCACATTTGGAGTCCTGTGTGCAGTTCTGGGCTCCACAGTACAGCAGAGACATGGAGCTCCTGGAGCAGGTCCAACAGAGAGCCACTAAGCTGGTCAAGGGTTTGGAGAATCTCTCCTACTAGGAAAAGCTGAGAGAGCTGGGCCTGTTCTGCCTTGAGGCAACCGAGAGGGGACCTCATTAATGTGTATAAATACCTGAAGGGTGGGTGTCAAGAGGATGGAGCCAGGCTCTTTTTGGTGGTGCCAACCAGTAGAATGAGAGGCAGTGGGCAGAAACTGATGCACCAGAAGTTCCACCTGAACTTGAGGAAGAACTTCTGCACTGTGTGAATTCCTGCACAGCAGAGCAGATTGCCCAGAGAGGCTGTGGAGTCTCCATGACTGGAAATACTCAAGAACGGTCTGGATGCAGTCCTGTGCCATGTGTTCTAGGATGACTCTGCACGGGCAGGGAGGTTGGACCAGATAACCCTCTGTGGTCCCTTCCAACCTTACCAATTCTGCAATTCTGTAATAGTGTTGGACCCAATACAGACCCTAAAGGAGCACCACTTGTTACTGGTTTCTATTTGGATATCGAGCCATGGACAGTAACATTTTGGATGCAGCTTTCCAGCCAATTTTATATCCACCTAATAGTCAATCTGTCAAATCCATATTTCTCCAATTTAGAGGAATGATAAATGGATTTTTAGTGCTATGAACAGTCTGTTTTATCTAAACTTTTGTTTTCAATTTAAGGTTTTAGTCAAAACATGGGTATTTTTTTTTTACCGAGTGTGATGAAACTATTGTTGAAATTAATGCTCAAGGGAACAATCTGGCACTGACATATAGAAGTGAGTTATTAGTAGGTGTGTTTTAATTGCAGACTAGTAGATATTGCTGCCAAATGTATGTGAAAATCAGTTTTTCATTATACAGTTCTCCTGGCAGAACCAGGATTTCCTGTCATGCTTAGATCTTGATTGTCTTAATAACAACTTGTTTGTATAGAAGAAGTTCTGGAACACATTAATATGTTGGTGCCAAATCAGCCTCTGGTACAACATTCCAGTTGTTTCCAGTGCTTAACTACCCTTCCTTTTAACCCTGCCATGCTTCAAGTGCTACCCATAATCTTGGTGTCAAAGACAACTAAAACTATAGTGCAAAATTACATACTGGAATGATGCCATGGGTACAAGCAGAAATAAATAACAAATATTGTGCAATGATTTTATCTGACCTATGCAGAAATAAATTTAGTTAAAAAAATCATCAGTCATCCAGCTGGGCTCCCAAGTCTTACAGGAAAGGCAGACATAGACAATTGATTGATCATGACTATAAACAATGCTAGAGAATTCAGCAGGATCATACTTAAGCATGAAATTTCTAGGTGCTTTTCAGAACTGGAGGATTAATGCCTGATTTCACTTCTTTAGCCAATGATAAATGAGATGAGTCTGAAAAATGAACAAGATGTGCTGTCAAAGAGATGATGTTTAGAATGATTGCATTTTAATGTAGTTTGATAAAATGCAGTTTTTTCTTACTTTACAGTATTTTGTAAACTTGAAGCTCACATTTATTAATTTTATTGAAAGAGAAAAGACACAATAGGAAACTATTCACATTTTATTTTAGAAAAGGGATTTTTATTTTTGTGACCTTTTGTGCAACGTTATCACTTTAATATTTTATAATTCTTGAAAAAATATTTGTTTCATATTTATGATCATTGATTTATAAAGAGCATTCGGAAATGTAATTTTATTTTCTATTGTAATAAAATTCTCTGCACCTAAAAATGTGAAAACTCTAAAACTAAAGTGACCGATGTAGGATGACGTGTTTTGCAGGTTTATCCACCTTAGCTAAAAGATTAAAAGTTGTTAAAACTTGTACTGGGAAAAGGAGGAGCAGACGGTTTAGGTAGAATTCAGCTCTCAAGTCTTGAGAAAGGTTTTGCTCTTCCTGTGCACTTCTAGTATCTCTCTTTGTCTCTGTTACCTAGGTTTGACTGGCAGACTGAGCACTGCTCTCTGGTTTGGTCTTAACAGTTTGAATTTCAACAGCGGATGGCAATGGGTTGGTGGTGCTCCTTTTCGATACTTAAATTGGGTTCCAGGTAAGGTTAAATACATTGTTATTCAGTTTAAAAGGCAGAAAATAGTAATAATTTAATATTTCTTTTCTAGTACTCTATTCTTTTGCAATTATTGAGCTTGTTTTGATGTTGAAAGTTTCTTACTGTGGCTATAAAGACTGTGAGTAATGGCCCTTATTCTAGGGATACAAACTGGGCTTAATTTACTATTCGCAATAGAAATGTTAGCCTCAAAATCCAAAGGAAATTTTTCAAAGTCATCTATTTACACTTCATTTGTATATCTTGATTGGATTTTCATCTTCACTTGGGATTAGCCTGTCCATGGCAGGAACATGTATCAAACTGAACGTTTTAGGTTAGTCTGCTCTAGAGCAAACCCAGCTACTTCGCAGTTATAGTTGCAATGTTGAACTCTGGTGCCATTACTAAAAAGCTGTGCCATCTGTATGCACAGTGAAGAAGAGGTGCTTTTCCAGTCCGCTATACAGAGTGCCTGTGTTAAGGTGTCTTCTTGAAGGACCCTTGTTTCCTTGTACTGGCTTTTCAGGAAACCTTTGGACACTAATTTAAAGTAGATGTCTGAAGTTATGCGGTGTAAACACTCCTCTTTATCTTCATTGAGCTTGCCACATGTATTTAATCTGCAGTAACTATAAATGCACGCTCCATCGTATCATCCAGTGGCTTCCTTGTGTAGATAAGGCCAGGCCCACGTTTTATGTGGACAAACTTCTTGAGTAGGTAAGCGCTGAAGACTGAATTGAACTACTTTACAAATAGCTCTCCAATGGAGTGAGCACACAAGACAAACATATAGGCTGAACTGCAAGAGGCTGTGAAGGTATTCCTAGGTCTGTCATCCAAGTGCACTGATGAGGATCTGCAAGTAATGAAGAGGGGGGGAAAACTGAATGTTAGGTGGGCCAAAGTGGCAAGGGGAGCTGTTCATGGTTGTTAAAACTGCAGACAACTTTCAGTTGTCCTTTGAAGAGTTAGATGGGTTTCAGTGTAACCAAAATGAGCTCCATTTATCTTTAACTTCTCATGTTTCTTAATTTCATTCAAAGGTAATACTATTTAAGTCCATGTAATCTATTTTATATTTGTGCTATCTCCTTCATGACTTTATTTTGGTCTGCCTACCTCTGCTTCATCCCCATTATCCTGGTTGTTCAAGAGCTAGGTCTTCTTTCCCTAGTATATTTTAAAATAATTTGTGGAAGCTTCATGTTCTTCCATCTCACTAGCCCTACATAAATAATGGAAAAACACGGGAACTAAGTTACCAACATTTAAACTAAAATTATCCTGATTAGGCATTTGGGAGAGCTAACCACCAACAGCTGAATTTTTTTATACATTAAAACAATTTAAATTTGTATTTGAATTGAACTACTATCCATTTCTGGATCTGGAGATCTCCATCTGGAGAAGAAGATACAGCATGACTGCAAATGTAAGAGTAATTGTAATCTAAGGTAATGAAATCATATTGATATAAGAAATTTTTCAGTGAACAATCCTATACACTAAAAAAATAGTTTTGCTGTGTTCATTGTTGAGCAGTACTGACACTTGATTGTTATGTAGTATAGTGGCAAGAAAATCCATGTTGAGTTTAGAACAGATCTTGAAAATTTCATCTGGTTTATTACAGAAATTTGTTTTGTTCTACAGGTTCTGCCTTTCTTCTAGATGTTCTTCTTAATGCTAATGCTAATCTTAAATATTCAAATATCCTGCTATTGTCATATTGATTAAACAAGCAGACAAGAAGTTCACATGAGTGAAATAACTACATATTATTTTTATGTCTTTACTGAGAATTTGATCAGTTTACTGAACAGTTTTTTCACCTGCAGGCTGTGCTCTGGAGTTCAGACATTCTTCAGTTAGAAAGGGAAAAACCCCAAACAAAAGAAGTGTGCTGTAATACCTTCCATCAAGACTTTGAACCTGTGAAGAGTCTGTTAATTTTGTAAATTGAATAAATATCACAAATTGTGGTTGCTGTGAAAAAAATATCTCTTAAGGCAATGAACTGCCCCATTCAGTCTAAAGAATCACGGAAAATCACAATTGTCTATATGTTAGTATATCTTATAATCAAAGCATAGAACAGATTAGCATGTGAGAGAAATTGGGAGGGTAACCATAATGTGCTTATACTTAGTTGTTGAGTTTTTTGTGTTGTTTTGGTTTTTTTTAAAGGACACCCTTCTCCAGAACCTGGAAAAATCTGTGCAGCATTAAATCCTGGCAAAGGTGCTAAGTGGGAGAATCGGGAATGCAGTCAGAAACTTGGCTATATTTGTAAACGAGGAAATGCTACTTTAGAATCTTTCATTATTCCTACAGGTGGGTTTGATAATCATCCATTATTTTGTATAGGTTGTAGAAGCAGAAAGCTAAACCATTACTGGGTTTTCAGTCCATTTATTAATATGCATTATTGGCAAACCAGATGTTTTGGAAAATCAGTGTTTGACATTTGGCTTAAAAACTATGGGGTTTAATATTTTTCCCATTTTTTGCCAGTATATAACCAGTCCAGTCAAAAACACTTAGGACAGCAACTTCTGCCTGATTTATTTGTCTTTATTGCTAAGAGGAAATAAAAGAACAAGAATGAGGTAGTGCCTCATTAATAAATATTGAAATAAATATTTAATATTTAAATTAAACTAATACTTCTATGTTGAAATCAAGCATATTTGTTGCCTTAGCTCAGAAGGGCTTTAGAGCATATTTTAATTCTTTCTTAAATTAGGATATAAAGTTTTGTTAGTACTTGTATACAGCTGATAGTTTAATTTATACAGTTTGTCTTACATTGTTCAACTGGCTACTGCTCAGCTTTCCAGGTTTCATACATCAGTTCTTGAACACTGATGCCTATAAATATGCTATGAATTCAATAATGGCTTCTATCTTATTTAGATTTAATTTCAGTTTGGAGTGGGCTAATGGCCATTTCTTTCTTGCGCATTAGAAAAACAGAAATAAGACAAATAAAACAAAAGTTTTCAATTGTACAGATTTTGCTGAGCAAACATGGTGACAGATTAACCAAAGTTTGGCAGTGTTTCACTTCATAAAATATTTTCCAAAATGTCCCACAGGCGGAAGTCATAAAAGGAATAAGCATGCGATCATGCAAGGTGTTAAGTGCCCTCAGCTTTTAATGATGTAAAGGAAAACTCATGGCAGATGATGTTTTCCTGACTAGGGCTCCTGGGTCAAGAAATAAATTAATCACAGATTCATAATGCACTTAATTGTGCACTTAATGTTTAAACATGGGTACTATTTTGAAATTTTAACCCCAGAAGTTACAGTTAAATCTAACAAGGCAGTATGAGAAGAACACTTTGCAACAGAATATAATCATGCTTCTATCCAAAACAAAGTAGGGAAAAATCTTTACAGAATGTTTTTTGTTGCAGATGAAGGTTTTAATGAAGCCAACAGCTGTACAGGTTTTTTCTGTAGCAGAAGTGTTTTTTCCAGCAGGGGGCCACATCATTGTATACATCTAAGTGATGTAGAATCTTAGGGCTTCAAAGCCAGCAAAGAGGGTTAATAGGAACGTGTTAATTTCACCTGCAAAACTTGCTTTTTTTTTTTAACTTAATTTGCTAAGAAAAAGCTGTCTGCCTGTATACCTCCACCAAGCTACTGCCCAAACAGATTTCATCCCAATCCAACAAGGGGTAGTGATCTTAAAGTATTAAGTTTCCAAATGTACCATAAAACATTAGATTAGAGGAAATAATTGTTGTGATTGCTGTGTGAACTCTCTCTTATCAGATGACAGAGAAAGGGTGTGAGAGAGAGCAATCTTGAATGCCTGATTCATGAGACAAATTTCAACTAGTGCTCTCACCATTTCAGACACCCAAGTCAATCACGGTGAGATCTTCAGACTTCAGGAAGCCAAGCTTATAGTTTACAAATGTATTTGCTCTATTTGAAGCATAAGCATTCCATGCTCACAAACTTCATTTTTGTATCTTGATCTATTCCACAGTAAATTCACCAGCTTGGCATTTGGGATAACATTTTTTATACACTAATGTGATTTCCTGTGTCACATCTTATTTGTTTTAATTTGCATTGCTTCTTTTACTTAAGTTAAGTGGAGCTCAAGACATAGTACCTGTTTCTATTAGAATGAAAAATAGATTGTATGTGTTTGTGTTGTCATGTCAAGGAGAATAGGGAAGCTCAGAGTTCATTTTTGTTAAGTACTGGAAATGAAGAACTGAAGATTTTATTGTACTGACAAATCCTCAGCTATGTCATTCAATAAGATTTGCACTGAAGAAACTATACTGTCAACTGCCTGCAACAAATTCCTTTGGTGTTACTGGATTTAGAATCATAGAATCATTTAGGTTGGAAAAGACCTTTAAGATCAAGTCCAAATATTAACCTAACACTGCCAAGTCTACCACTAAATAATGTCCCTAAGGGCCACATCTACACATCTTTTAAATACCTACAGGGATACTGACTCCACCACTTCCCTGGGCAGCCTGTTCCAGTGCTTAATAACCCTTTAGGTGAAGAAATTTTTCCTAATATCCAATCCTACACCTCCCCCGGAACAACTTGAGGCCATTTCCTCTTGTTCTATTCCTTGTTACTTGAGAGAAGAGACCAACCCCCACCTCGCTGCAGCCGCCTTTCAGGCAGTTATAGAGAGCCATANCTGCCCTTCTTTGGATACACTCCAGCACCTCAGTGTCCTGCTTGTAGTGAGGGGCCCAGAACTGAACACGGTACAGGAAGTGCGGCCTTGCCAATGCTGAGTACAGGGGGACAATCACTTCCCTAACCCTGCTGGCCACACTATTCCTGATACAGGCCAGGATGCTGTTGGCCTTCTTGGCCACCTGGGCACACTGCTGGCTCATACTCAGCTGGCTCTTGACCAACACCCCCAGGTCCCTTTCTGCTGGGCAGCTTTCCAGCCACTCTTCCCCGAGCCTGTAACATTGCATGGGGCTGTTGTGACCCAAGTGCAGGACCCAACACTGAGCCTTGTTGAACCTCAGTTCACAAGTGAACAATACAGTTGGCCTTGGCCTGTTGATCCAGCCTGTCCAGGTCCCTCTGTAGAGCCATCCTACCCTCAAGCAGACCAACACTCCCACCCAACTTGATGTTGTCTGCAAACTTACTGAGGGTGTGCTCGATCCCCTTATCTGGGTCATTGATAATTAGGCAGCTGTCTGAAGTATCAGATTAACCTCTACAACAGCATTTGTCACATCTGTCCTCTCTTGCTTCTCCCAACACAACCATGTATGTTCAGGGTGTTTTTCCAGGGTTCCACACCAAGCCCCTTGTCCTGGGGTGACCAAGTTCAGTTTTACTTAAACTTTGTGAGAAGATGCTACCACTTTTCTGAGGCAGGTCTGCAAACAGCAGACTATGTTTATAGCTTGCTGGACCTCTGTGTTGTGACACTAATCATCATCATATTCCAGTTGAAGCTGGATGTATGCTTGCAACCTGAGACTGACTGGTCATGACTTTGAACGCCTACTTAAATATTTCCACAGTACATACCCCACAGTCACACACAAACACATTGCTTCTTCTTCCCTGACATACACAAGGTTTTTTTGCCAACAGAATTTCTGCAAACCTACTGTCCTTGTTCTACTCTATATATCGGTGTTTGCTAAACCCATCTGCTGATTATAACTAAAGTGCTCCAAGAATTGTAATTTGTTTCTACAACAGCAATATTCTGTTTGTTACATGTTTGAGTGGCACTTCTCCCAAGGCTGAACTGTTTGTTGAACAGCAATGTGGTTGTTGGCAGTACTCGGGTACTGTTCTGCTGAACTTAAATGATTTACTTTGACAGCATAATTTTCTCAATGAAGCTTTTAAAAAGGATTCTTAAAAGCAGTATTCTAATTTGGGTTCTCTTGTGATACTGTAGAAGCAGTTATTTTTTCTTTGCTAGTTTAGCAAACAGGGCTAATCCATAAAATTCCTAAGGTTTGGGGAAAAAAATTACTGTCACAAATAAGCCCAGGTTCTTAACATATAGCTACACAGCATGGAGGAGGAAGAGAAATGCTGACATCAGTGTAAAAAAATGACAAAGCACACCTCTGCAGACCTTACCTTTTAGTATGTGTGTATGCATATGAAAGTCAAAAGCATATTTTATGGTGATTTTTAATTCTGTCTTTTCACAAGATACAAGCACTTGTTGGCAACTGTAAGGTTTCATTAAAAAAAATCTGAAAGTTTCAGCTTTTAATCACACATGCAGATTATTGTCTCTGCACATATTTTTTCAGCTCTGCTGTTCTTCATGAAGAAAATATATAATTAATTTGTTTGTTATATCTTTCCTTATGTGATTTTCAGTCTTCAGTTAAGAGTAGGATTCTGAAACTCTTCATGGTAATTTTTCTTTTCAGAGACTAATGTACCTATTAGATGTCCTGATCAGTGGATGTCATATGCTGGTCACTGTTACATAATTCGCAGGGACTCAAAAATATGGAAAGATGCCTTAACATCCTGCAGGAAAGATGGTGGGGATTTGGCAAGCATCCATAATGTTGAAGAGTACAGCTTTGTTATTTCTCAACTTGGGTACCGTGAGTATTTTTTTACAGTAACATATATATATATATTTATACTAAGAAAGTTTTGAATATGTCTTACGTGTTTTTTAAAAAATAATTGTCCTGATCACAGGGTGCAGAAAGAGTTAAATTTTAAATTTAAAAAATCATTGGAATTAAAAAAACACAATAAGAGGATGGTCAATGTTGTGAATTGCATCAGCTCCAAACTCCTGTTTCTATGGGTCTGCTTCTACCTCCTTTTATACAGATTAAAAAAAATTCCAACCTTTTTGGAAGCTGGAAGGATTTTTACTCTTGATCTGCAAAAACAGATGAGGGAAAGCAAACTCTGTTGGTCAAAGACAGTTTGGGAAGATCTGGGTCCTATTACCAGCGCTGCCATGTCCTTATTTTTCAAGTCATGCTGATTCTGCTTCTTCTTAAAAAGGAAGCTGTCTGTTCAGTATGTGGATTCATATATGCCCCAAAGTAAATATGGTACTTCGGTGCTCGGTTTCTGAGCACACACTGAAGTCTTTGCAAGGCAAGTTAGGCTACAGATACTGGGTGTTCATTAGAGGAGAGGCAGCCATGCTGAACACTGAGGCAATTTTGGGGTTATTATTGCTTTACATGAACCTGATTTTGCATGTAGGATCAGTTACTGCTTTTTGATGCGAAGAGCATGTTCACACCTATAGAATGATGGAATGGTTTGGATTGGAAAAAGCTTTAAAGATCATCTAGTACCAACACCCTTCCATGTGTACCAACCTCCCACTAGACCAGGTTGCTCAAAGCTCCGTCTAAACTGGCTTTGAACACTGCCAGGGAGGGGGCATCCACAGCTTCCTGGGGCAACCTGTGCCAGTGTCTCACCACCCCCACAGTAAAGAACTTCTTCCTAATATCTAACCTAAATCTACCTTCTTTCAGCTTAAAACTGTCTTATCACTCCATACCCTTGTGAAGAGTCTCTCTCCAGCTTTCCTGTAGGCCCCCTTCAGGTACTGCAATGCTACTCTAGTCTTCCTGGAGCCTTCTGTCTCCAGGCTGAACAACCCCAACTCTCTCAGCCTGCTTCATAGGAGAGGTGCTCCGTCCCCCTGATCATCTTCATGGCTCTCCTCTGGACTCGGTCCAGCAACTCCATGTCCTTCTTATGCTGAGGACTCCAGAACTGGACACAGGACTCCAGGTTGAATCTCATGACAGTGGAGTAGAGGGGGAGAATCACCTCCCTCGACCTGCTGGCCACTCTTCTTTTGAGGCAGCCCAGAATACAGCTGGCTTTCAGGGCTGCAAGTGCACATTGCCTGCTCCTGTTGAACTTCTTATCAACCAACACCCTCATGTCCTTCTCCTCATCCTTCACTGAAAGTGCAGTAAGCTGCTTTGAGCTGCAGTGAAACAGCAGTCTTGGAGTGGAAATCATAAAATAGCTGATATACTTTAGTTTTGTATCCTAGCCAACTCCATGGCAACTTGTGCTTGTCCTCACATTCCTGAAAGAATTATTTTTTGTTCTTTCATGAACAACATGAAACTTTTACTCTTTCAAAGGAGATTATTAGGAAAGGTGGGACCTCTTGACGAGACACTAGGACATTTGAAATAAGTTAGGCTCCAAAGGAAATTTTATTTTCACCCCACTCCCTTGGAAGTAAATTATATAATAATTTAATGCCTTCTCCAAAGACCTTTCCTGACTGCACTGCACTGTTTTTATAAAAGTGAATGTTTCTGAAAGGCAAATACTCGTGAAGGAAACCAGGCTTCTCACATATGGTACACTCACTGCAAGAGACTGTTTTGAAAGCATTCTTTTCAGAGGAGTAAAACTGGAACAACTAAAGAAGCCTTTTAAGGCAGTTTATGACAGTATCATATTACACACATTCACCACTGAGATGGGAACACCCTGTATTGCAGTGCCTAGAAAATCTTGTCTGCATCAGAAGTCTGCTGCAGTAACTGCTGTACAGAAAGAACGAAAGTCTATCTTTGTGCCAAACAATTCACAGTCCCGTGATAAAACAAAGGAAGAAGGGGTACAGTGGGATGAGCATTGTCATAGCAGCCAAGCTTTTGTTGGCACCACTCACAAAGGAGAACTTTAGAGAGGAACATGAAGAAGAATAAAGAAGTGCATTCTGGATGTTTACACAGAAGTCCAGCATGTGATATGGCACAAATGTGGCCCAGTGCATGTCTGAGAGAGTGGAAAACAGCTTATTTACAAGTGACTGGAAAAAGAAAAAATCTTGATATTTGTTCACCCAGCTTTAGAGATGATTGCAAAATGCTATGATAGCATTTCTTCTTCAGAGGACAAAATGTTACGTAGGAAGAGGCTCCACAAAACCAGAAGTGGCTACTGGCCATTTCTAATTTACATGGCTCGTTTTGATGATTTTGGTGTAATCATTTTGTTAAAGAATGCCGTCTGTTGTTCATATTGCCATGGTGTGAGGCCACCACAGTAAGAGCTCTGGCCATGGATGAGGTCTCTGCTGTGCTAGGTACTCAATAAACACAGAAAGATTCTAGCACATAACTAAACAAAAAAGAAATTAGAGAGTATGGATGGTGGTAGCTAAGGAGGGAATGAGAGCTTGATGGGCAGTGGAATTAGAAAAGGTTTCAATTTCGATAGAGGAGAGTTTAAAGGAGGGTACTGAGAAGTGATGTTGGGGGACTTCTGAACATGAAGAGCACTCTGGAAGAAGAAGTAAAGGTTCCTGTTTGAAAATGGAGCCTGATGTCCTGTGAATCTGAGCCCTTCTTACTGGAGGAGAGATAGTAAGGGTATTATGGGTGATAGATAGTCTGGATAGAGGATTTTGGAGGAAGACTTACAGAAGAAGACAAGAACTATGATATAACGAAGTGAACAGGAAAAGCCTCTGAGTACTGTAGATGGGTTGTAGAAAAGCAAAGTCATAAGCGGTGGAAAAAAATGTTAAAAAATAGTCTCCCCATCATTCATGAAAAATACTCATAATGAGTGTGTTCTAGCAACCAAGTAGTTCATATTCCGCTTGAAAAGACTGCTATCTAAGGAAAGGACTGTGTATGTAATTGGTCAGTGTGATCTGAGTCACAGTGCTGTGGACAAAAGAAAACATCTGCTGCCTTTAGCATAAAACAGACCATGAATAAATATTTAAATATTTTTTTTTAAAAAATCTAATTGCACCGAACAAAGTCATAAAATCAGTTCTAGAGAGGAATGCCCTTTGATGATGATGGAGTTCAGAGTGATTATGAATACCCAAATTTTTAATCCTCCTTATTCAAATAGTTTATTCAGAACAGAATTAGATAACAAACATTATAATAGCAATGTGTTAGAGTGGAGGATTTTAAGCACAGACAAATAAACTTCTAAGAAACAGCTGCTGTAAAGCAACATTCTTGATCAGTCTTGCACTTTCCTTCCAGCCATAAACCAGCGGTTAGCTCTATTAACTGTAAACTGAAGAAAGTCCAACAACTACATGAACTGCATTTTGCTCTGAAATAAAACAAATTATAGGAACACATGTAATGGGAAAACTTGCAAGTACTCTGGCTGTCAGCTCTAAAAGGCAACACTGGGCGTCTGAGCATTAGAAGAGAGGGCACTTTTTATTCACTATACTAAAGGCAGGAAGAAAAGGGGAGGTAGCATTTTATTTAGGTGTTTATTCATATCTTGTTACAAGAGTTGTGAGCTGGAATAAGAGAATGAAACCAGTTGTGTTACAACATAATTCAACAAAGAGATTATTTTTGCCATTGTATACAAAGTTAAACGCTCTGGTTGTATTACCACTAGAGTGCCCTTTCCTGACAACTGGACTGGGTATATGAGGAATGATCTGCCCTCTTTATGAAATAAGGAGTCTCAGTTTCCTGTGACTGCCTTTTAAACTTCCTGAGAATAAATTATTTTATGTTCCATTAAGATAAAAGTTCACATCATATGAAAGGACTGCTATTAAACTTCTTAATTATATGTCTTAGAGCCAACTGATGAGTTGTGGATTGGGTTGAATGACCTCAAGGTTCAGATGTATTTTGAATGGAGCGATGGGACACCTGTCACCTACACTAAATGGCTTCGTGGAGAACCCACTCATGCAAACAATAGGCAAGAGGACTGTGTTGTTATGAAGGGAAAGGTAAAGTCATGTAGCTATTGACTTTGTTACAATTTCATTTATCATTTGGGCTTTTTTTCTATGCAAGAGCACAGGGAGGTATTACTGTTTGAAGCAGCCTATTTTAGAGTCTTACAGGTGTTATTTTTTTGAGGAAAGGTCCCTATTTGAGGTTGCCAGAAAGCTGTTTTCGTTGTCTTTCCTGAGAAACAGGTAAGTGGTGGCTTTCCTTGAAGGCGGCTGCTGCTCAAGATCTGTATTTCTGGCTTTTAATTTGTGCATGTGGGCTGCTTTGAAGAAGCTTACACTTTCCCTTTTTTTTTTTGTTGAGGTTTATTTACCTAAGTACAAATATGGTTCCATGGCAGATTATTTTGGGTTATTCACTCACTGGCTGAAGTAATGTGAATCCATCATTTATTTTATGGAACAAAACCTGACCTTGTCTATGACACCACTTCTTTTTAAAGGAAGTGTTTGGGTTTATTTAATGAGGAAGTAGAAGAATAGAGAGATATCTGACAAAGGCAGCTCATAAGATATAGTAAGAAGTCCCTAGAAAATACAGCATGAGTTTCCCAGTGAAGACATGGTTATAGGAAGACAGCAAAGGATCTTCCTGCAACTAGACAGTCAAAGCTTCAGAGTAAGTTTTCCTGTGTTAAAGAACCTAAAGATTGTGAAAGTTGTGCTGATTCCTTCCAGACTGAGAAGGTCAGAGGTTTGGGTGCTTATCTGAAGTGCCAACCAGCCTAGTGAGACCGAGAAAGAAATGATAGGAGGTGATGAGACAGCCACCAATGGACTTACTTTGCAGTCCACATAGGACAGAGAAGACACAAACACCAGCTGAACATCCTAGGGTTCTTCATTGTTGTAGGCAGTAGTGTTGAGCTTTGGGAGATTTTTTGCTGGAAGTGGGGTTTGTTGAGGTTCTTGGGGACTTTGCATATTGTGGCACAAGGGACTGTATTATCAGGGTGGTTATTTAACATTTCTGGGGAAAAAAAAAAGAGGAAAGAAACTGCCACCATCTGTATGATTTTCCTTTTACAAAAGTGGAGTCTTTAAGGAACAGATGAAAGTGCTTTGCACAGAGATTTCCCATCATCTCCCAATACCTTAGTTCATCTGTTGAACCGAAATGGGAACATGGTGTGAGATTTTGTACTTTCAGTATAGCTCCGAGTGAATGTCATTGTTTCTTCTGAGAACCTGTACTATGAGGAGTAACAGCGTTAATTCTAAATTTGACAAGGAACTTTTTGCATCTTCAAAGTTTTATATAAGTATTAACAAAGGAATATAGTAATCTGTTGGGGTTTTTTTTCTGTTGCAACTGGATTTCTGTGGGGAGAGATGATATCTCCCTTTCCTCCTGCATGCTTACTAAGTCTTTGTAACAATGGTGTATTGCTATCCGCTCCAAGGGTTCACTTTTCAGATGGGTAAATAATTGAAGAATGTGTAAGTCAATGGCGAATCAGCACCAGTAGAAGTAAGGTTGAAATGATATTGAAGTACTGAAGCTAGATGTAGGTTTTGCTTCTTTTTAAAGCCAGAAAAAATAATTAAATACTTAAAATCATAAAGCACCTTTTTTGAAGACTAAATCCCACTTGACTGTATTTTTCTGGTTTTATGTTCAGGATGGATTTTGGGCAGACAATTCTTGTGAAAAGAAAATTGGCTACATCTGTAAAAGGAAACCCATATCAGAAGCTGCTACAGAAGAGGAAACTATTGACATGGGCTGCCAGAGAGTAAGTGAAGAAAAACTATCTGATCTTAATAAGTTGCTAGGAATGGTTAGGTGGAGAAAATGCCACCTAGGTGACAGATAAACCAGGAAAAATGTTCCATGTTGTCATCATCAGAACAGTTGGCATTTTCCTTTCCATGGCAGATGGGGAATCTAGGCTCTGACTGTCATTTGGCTCTTGATGCTCCCTCTCTTTTTCCAAAACTTAAACCAAAACTCAAACCTGTAGTCCCTGAAGAAGGCCATTTTTCCTTCATTGGCATTCAAGCCTTCCTAAGGAATTTGCCCGTACCAGCAGTTGCTCTTCAACTCTGCCTACAATTTTCTTCAAAATTATTCAAAGCAGGAAGGGTGTGCTTCTCTGCATAGTATTCTCAAGGCTTTGCTGTGGTCTTTGGCAGTGCTATCTACTTAGAATAATTTGTTATGAATGCCTGAGCAAAATGAATCCATTGTGCTCCTCCTGAACTGCCAGTGGATCTATTGTTTATTCGGTAATGCTCGCCTTCTGGTAACATAACACTCAGTAATTCCAAAAAGCCTACTGTAATTTGTTATGTCATAGGGGAATCTTACTGGGTTTTTGTTTTCCATGAAGAAATTGCCTTTTCTCCCAAGTCTGCTTAACACAGCTGCAGAGGAATTCTTTGATGTTTATTCCTAGTATTTGTAAAAGAGTACCTGTGAACCTTACAAATATTCAACTGCTGGAGAAAATAAAGGGATCCTAATGCTTATGGGTGTTATCCTTGCCTAAAGAACTAAGTGCATGCTTACAGAATAAAGTCTCTCATAGGTGAGAAATTGAAAACCATCAGAAGAAAGTTTGTCAGTTGTGGCTGATCACAGCAAACTCTTCCTTCTCTAAGCATATTCCTGAGTTAATGACATTTGAATGACAAAACAGAAGACAGTGTTAATTTTGGTTAATAATAAACTTTTTTGGTGTGTCGTTCCCTTTCTGAAAAGCCAAGCTGCAATTTGCTTCTCAGGACCATTCTCATGATTGCAAAATGCCTATGTGCTAGTTACAATCCTATACTGAGCTCTAAAGGTGCATTTCATAAGTGGAATGCACTGATTGAAAGTTCATTATATGTGAAAAATAGTTTTATGGAAGAAAACTTTAAAAAGCTTTGATCCTGCCTGTTTCCAGTCCAGCTTTTTCAGTTCAGTTGTTCAGTTGTCTAATGGTTATCTGACAGTGTTCTGGTGGATTTTTTTCTTTTCTCTCTTTTTTATTTTCTTTTAAAGAAGTTTATGAAAGCTGCAACATATGTAATCTCTTAATGTTTATTTCAACAGGGTTGGAAAAGACATGGTTTTTATTGTTACTTCATTGGAAATACATTTGTATCATTTTCTCAAGCAAATCAAACCTGTGTAAGGCATCAGGCCTCTTTAGCAACTATTGGAGACAGGTATGTAAAAGTCTACTTTCATGAGGGGACCACATGAAAATTTAACATCTAGTGTCATCTGAATATCAAAATAAAGATTCTGTATTATCATGGTAGTTATTGCATGAGACAACTACTATCTGTAGATACAGAACTTCTTACAGTTTTTGCATTTGTATTCAAATCCAGTAATTCAGTTTATAGTAAAAATAGGTGATAGCTATGAAATCAGTATTGATATAGATGGTTATTGTCAAGGAAAATAATAGAATTAAATTTTCTGTTTCCTTAATTGTAGTGGCTTGAGGATGGGTTTTACTTGAGTGAGGGATGTAGAATCCAATTTTAATTATTAAATGGAGAGATATGGCTCTGAATTCGTTTCAAAAGTAGTTCAAATGAGCAAGAGGGTATCATTTTCACCTATCTGGTCTTCTCAGAATTGAGCTACTTTAAAAAGATTTAAATAAGAAACCAAATGATGATAGAAGTGCTTGATACCTGAAAATCCATTATAATTCAGCCAGGGTTCAGTGTGTGCAAAATTTCTGAACAACTGGTGCACATTATATGTGGAATATTGGAAAAAATTAAAGTTAGGGTTAAGAAACAAAGCTTATTTCACTTGTAGTTGACTTGATGCTTTGCACTTTCTCTTACCTGTTTCTATATAATCTAAATAGATATGCTATAGTGTGAAAGCTCTAGCTGTCATGGATTCTGGGTCTCTAAATGTAGGTAGCACTGCAGCTATCATAAAAATGATTTAACATTAATGTTGTCTTCAGACTATGTTTTGTTAAGGGGACACTTCTTATATTTGATTTCTTAAGAGCTGTTTCTTTAAACACCATAATGAACTATGACAGGCTTTACCTCTACTTAGGCTTGTTTTCCAAACTTAACTTTTCCTAGGTGATCACTGTTTGATAATTTAGTATCATGCTACTCTAGCTCTCCTTTTGTATATTTCTTCAATAATGCTGAAATTCCTTTTCCAGTTTTGGATTAGCCTGAAACAAGAAGTCATTAAAATACAAGGGTACTAGTACTTAAAAAATACAGTGGTATAACACATAAGTCATGTCAGGTTCCTTCTTTCCCACTAATTTCATGTCAGTCCATGATTATGTTACTTTCTTTACCGGACATGCAAAAAGAAGGCAGAATACTCTAGTATTCCAGCTTGCAAAATATCTATTGTGTAATGTTTTGTTATGTGCTTTGTTCAAGTAAATCCATCCAAGCTACACTTTCAAGAAGGTACAGCAGTAATTCTGAGACAATAACAAGCCTTTTACAACTTTTAAAAAGAAATATAACAGTATTAATATAACGGTTGTGTTCTTTTGAACAGATACGAACAAGCCTATCTGACTAGCCTGGTTGGGCTGAGAACAGAAAGATTCTTTTGGATTGGACTTTCAGATGTAGAAGAAAAGGGAACATTCAAGTGGACCAATGGCGAATCTGTCTTATTTACACACTGGAATTCTGAAATGCCTGGTACCTATGGCTCTATACTGTTCAAAGTGTCCAGTGACCAAATAACATTACTCTCTACTTTATTTTTTTTACTTTACTCCTTAGCCCTCATGTGACAATATAATGACTAATTGCCCTCAAATATATCTGGCAGCTTTCTCATGCATGCAGTACCATTGCAAACTTCCTGTTTAGTTTTGTAATTAGTTTTAACATGAGCTTGGGAAAAAACTTTAATTTGACATTAAGTTTCTGATTGGCATGTGTCTTGGGAAGGTCTGTGTTAGTACTGCTCTGGAAGAGCAACCTCTGCAGGCATACTGAGCCCTACTTGCCAGTCCTGCCTGTTCAGCTATATCTCATGGTACATTTGCTCACTGCATGTTCTGAGGTGTGTGAGACCACAGCACGCATGGAGCATCTCTGGTATTAGAGAAAATGGGATTGTGGGAAAGGACAAGAGGGCCAAGGGAAGGTTTGGGTTTAATATTTTTTAAATTAATACTTCACTAGGTTAACTGTTATTTCCTTATTTACTAAGTTTTGTGAATGAAAATATTGCTATTTTTTCTGTTTTAATGAAATTATGGGGGTGGGAGATCACATAATCTCTGACATGATCACACCAGAAAGGGGATGGTTGTCAGCCTTCAAGGTTCTGGCATGTTGCATGTGCTTTTCAGGAGATCCTCTGATTCTTTTTAATTTCAGTGCCTAAATGCTGATTTAAATGTGTCAGGTGGACTAGTAAGGCTATGTAGACCATAAAGCCAATACTAGACCTACATATAGCAAGTTCATTTTTGAAAATCATAGTCAAATTAGACAAATTTGAGAAACTAGCTCTAACCGTATGTTCAGTTTTAGGGGAGAATTTGTTGGATTGCAGTTTATGATGTCAGGGGCAGCTGCTGGAGATGATTTGATGTGAGGCACGATTCAGTATCTGACATATGGATGAATCACAGAATATTTTTTTTTCCCTTCATTAGTCAGAATCATAGGATCACAGAATAGTTTGGGTTGGAAGGGACATTTAAAGATCATCTAGTCCCCTGCGGCCTGCCATGGGCGGGAACACCTTGCACTAGATTAGGTGGCTCAAGGCCCCATCCAGCCTGACCTTGAAAATTTCCAATGACAAAGCATCCACAGCTTCTATGGACAACCTGTTCCAGTATTTCATCACCCTCATAGTAAAAGCATTTCTTCCTTATGTCCAATCTAAACCTGCTCTCTTTCATTTTAAAACCATTGCCCCTTGTCCTGTCACTACAGGCCCTGGTAAAAAGTCTTTATCTGTCTTCTTTATAAGCCCCTGTTATATTTTGAATGGCCACAATAAGGTCTTCCTGGAGCCTTTTCTCTAGGCTGAAAACCCACACTCCCTCAGCCTTTCTTCATAAGAGAGTTGTTCCAGCCTTCTGATAATTTTCGTGACCCGTCTCTGGACCAGCTCTAACATTAAAAACATTTTTGACTCTGTACAAAGACTTAATTTCTGTTAGGATATAATATGAAGTTTTCTAAATTCTTAAGACCCCCAAATATTGCTTTTGTGCATTCCTGTTTACAACCAGGAAGAAAGCCAGGCTGTGTTGCCATGAGGACTGGAATTGCCGGTGGACTATGGGATGTAATAAAATGTGAAGAAAAGGCAAAGTTCTTATGCAAAGTTTGGGCAGAGGGAGTGACACTTCCACCTGCTCCTACAACAACTCCTATTCCCCGGTGTCCTGAAGGTTGGGACTCAAACAACCGTATAAGCTTCTGTTTCAAAGTAAGTATGTTGCTTGTTTCTGCATTAATGTACTTTCTATTCGTTGCACGTACATGCAATAATGCATACATGCATACATATGTCTTACTGTTTCATAAGCTTATTTACAGATTGTATGTAGAGGTCTTGCTCCCTTCTATGGAAATGCTCACAGTTTTGTTTGTTCCGTTGAAGTCTGATCTTCAGGTTTGATCTTCTGATCTTAATTTCCCATTCTTTTAAGATTAAGAGTGCCTTTCTCCTAGCTGTTGTCTTGCAGCAGATACTCCTGTCAGCAATGCAGTTTGCTAACTTGGCTTCAAGACACTGCTACTAAGCCTGTGTTTCACAGAGGTGAACACTTATAAACCCTACATTCAAAGTTTCCATAATCCCCACAGAACAAGTTAACTGTAAATGTATTACTTTTGGAAAGCTGATGTTTCTTGATCTTGTGATCTATATGGCCTATTTTGTCTGATTACAACATGCTCTCTTTAGCTTTTTTCAAGAGGAGAGCAAAAGAAAACATGGCTTGAATCTCAAGAGTTTTGTCGAGCTATAGGAGGAGATCTGGCCTCCATTAATGGTAAAGAAGAACAGTATGTGATATGGCGTTCTATTGCGTGAGTATCTATCTGTATCATGGTCATTCATTCACTTTTGATCTTTCTGAAATATTTCATTTTAGGTGCGCATTTTTACTTCAGTATAATCCAGTCTGGATTTATTGCCTGCATCTGTATCAAACACAGCAAAAAAACAGCTGATGAAAAGCAGGAGTTGTATGACTAGTGACAATCACACTAGAAATTAATGCTAAAATGAGATTGGCAAGATATCTAATTGAGGCAACATTTATCATCTGATGTAAAAATATTTACTGTGGATTTGGGGACATCATAAAATTACCACAAATGCCAGTTGTTTTCACACAAGGAAGTGTACAAGTAGGGTAATAGTCATGATATAAATCTGGTCAATGTGTTGGTGGCTTGTCATTTTTATGAACTAGTAAGAAAGCAGAAGCAACTTCAGATTAATTTTTTCCTACACAGGGAATGTAAATAAGGTTAGTAAGTCCCTGAACTGTAAAAAGCAGATGTGAGATTTCTGAATGAGATCAAATACTCTTAAAAAGGTAACGCTTGCAGTATGACCTGAATAGACTGGCCTCAATGAACTTGTACCTCCCTGTCTAACTAGGAAGCAAGACTCAAACATGGTAGCATTGCAAAATGCTGCAACTGTACTAAAATACCAGCTACGTACTTAAAGGAAGAAGTCTCAGATGCTACATTACCACAAATAGACTCAGTAAATTCAGATAAATCAGTGAAGTGTGCCACCTTTGCAGACAATAATTAGTTTAAGGTGCTATTTTAAAAATGTGATTCGCCTGTAGCAAGTAACTGTGTTTGGAAACTGTAAGTGCCAGAGAAAACTGGAACTCTGTAAGTTACAGAGAAAATGGAGAGTTGATTAATGGAGCAACAGTAGCTATTGAACCGTTATATGTAAGTATTAATCCACCTTATTTTCATGAGCTGTATTGGATCTGGACACTTCCTTGTTCTGCATTTCAGTCCGTCTGAGTTAAAGTATAGTGATAACAGCTAGAAGTGATTCTATTTCAATTAATTTCTACCCTGGTTGTCACGGTTTTTAACAGCTTTAAGAATTAATTTTAAAGAATCTTATTAATCGTTGTGAATGATAGGTTATATAACTATCGTAATGCCCTTGCTAGTTTTGGTTTTATATTTAAAATTCTTACAAATGGGACATTTCTTATTTTGGGGTTTTTTTTAGGAACAATGGCTATTACAACCAGCACTTCTGGATGGGCTTGTATTACTTGAATCCCGATGATGGCTTTGTTTGGAGTGATGGATCTCCAGTGAGTGGTTTGATTTTCCACAGCTGTTAGTTTGCATTCCTCTTCTTCTCAAGTGTGTGTGCTATGTGTGTTTCTGTGTAATTTTATGCTTAATTACTACCCTCTCTTATGTCATGCTCTCTTTGGGAAAGCTTATGAATTGCAATTTCATGGCCAATTTTTTTAGCTAAGAAAATGTGCATTTAATCAACAAGAAAATTAAATCTATGTAAACTAAAAGGATTTTTTATAAATGTAAGGATTTTTTGAGTAAAATAGTCCATCTTTAGTATTTCTATCCTTTGCTAATTAGATCTTTATCTGAATTGGCCTACATTCCATGGAGCTGAAGGCAGCAGTTTTATGCCAGTGTGACTTGACTATTAGAATAAGATATAAAACCATGGACACAAAAGTGGTTTTGGAGATGTGAGTGTATTTCCTGCAAGGTTGGTCAAAATATATTGATGGAAATTTACCATACAGAAAACTGAAACTGGAATTTATACAGGAAAATTAGATTAGCAATAATATTTTTCTGAGAATACCAATATTTTTGTTGTGTCTCAGTAATGTTCTACCTGATTTAATATCAACATGTGGCATGCCCCATCACTGATGAATTTTACAGAATTTATGTCCTATAAAAGCAGTAAATATTCAGAATCAGAAACAACTGTTACCTAAGCTGCAGTCCAGTAGCAATCTGAAAAAAAGTTTGAAATGTCAGCATTTGCACAGGGAGTTTCTGGTTTGCTCTTATCTAAGTTTTTAAACTGGCAGTAGGATCAAATTGTGGGTCTGTGTTTGATGCTGTTTCCTCCCTGTCTCCATTATTTTCTTTCTATATAATTAAATCTTCACAAAACCTTTTCTGTCGTAGGTGAGGTATGAAAACTGGGGCTTTGGAGAACCCAATAATTATCAAGGAGTTGAACTTTGTGCGGAGATCAGTGGTGATTCCAGCATGCTTTGGAATGACAGGCACTGTGATTATCTGTATGGATGGGTTTGCCAGATAAGAAAAGGTATCGCTTATTCCTATGTATTAGTATAGTAACAAAAGAGTCTCAGTTGATTTTTTCCTGAACTTGAAGAAATAAAAAAAATCAAAACCTGTTTGTCAGAATGGTTCCCTGTGGAATGTGATATATCAAAGCAATATAAGGATTTTCGTGCTTTCTATGCATTTAAAGATACAAAGCCTTTGGTACCCTGCAGGCACTTCTCACTAATCTGTTCCTATGATTTCAGAAGAGAAATGTGATACCTGAAAAATATGAAATGTTAATTTGGATATTCACATTTACTTTTAACCTTTCGTTTAGAGAAGTTCATGCCTTTTCCAACAAATCCTATATTGGATTTTTTTAATTGAATTTAGTTGCAAGTTATTAGAATATAGTTTGCAAATCAGTTCACATACTTGAATTTTTATGTCTGAAACTCCCTATTTTACTTGGCTCAGGTACTGTTTTGTCAGCTAATTGAATCTGTAGTTGAGAGATGGAGCCTGGTTTTGAGATACTTTATTTTGCTTTAACTGGGTTTTATATTCATATGTTGATTTCTTGCTAAATTCTCTTGAGATCTGAGTTTGGATGCTTTTTCTAAAGACATCAAGACAAAATTTCTAATTTAGGGAAATCTTGAGTGCCACGAGTAGTACGTCTGCCTAAATCAGTATTTCAGAAAGTGCTCATTTCAACATTTTACCACATTCTTATACTGGGAGGGAGCAGAGGAAAAAAAAAAGCTGCATTAGATTAAAACAATAAAGTATCAGCTCTGCTTTATACTAGTAAATGAATTAAATATATTTTGGCCCAAAATAGATTGGAAAACCTATAAAGACAGAGCTCTTCTATATTAGAAATGTTTTCCTGAGGTGCTGATGATGCCATTCAGGATGCCATCTCCATGATGCCATAGCAAGAACAAGGAGGAGTTCGTTAGCCTAAAGTTTTCTTTTCAGAAAGGACCAGTTAATTTCTTGGGATCTTTTCCAATGACCTCTTATTTAGGGAAATTTTTAAGATCCAAACAGAGACAGATGGAAAGAACCTCACTTTGTAGTAGCTGGGGCACCACAGAAGAAGATAGCCCAGCCTGTGTTCCTGCTGGCCCTGGTTCAAGCCAGAATTCAGAATTCATGTATAAGGGACCTGGGGAAAGGAGGGAGAGGGAGGTACAGGACTATCTTAATAGAATTAATGCTTTGGGAGATAAGATTTTCTGCATCCAGTGAATACAAAAAATAACTCCTTAATTCAGATAAATTTCAAGGTGTTTTATAATACCTTGCACATTAGGAATAACTTCTATTTAGAGCCTCATGGAACAAGAATATGTATTTAAAATTGAATAGTGTACAAAAATTAAGAGATTTAGGCTATTTAGTTCCTTCTAGTTTTTGGTGTTAAATCTTTGATAACCATAAAATTCAATGTCAATAGAAAAACATGCCTATCAATCATAGTAAATATTTTCTTTTATGGCAGAAAATAAAAAACAAATATGTTTTTTCCTACAGGGGAGAGTGTAAAGCCAGAACCAACAGAATCTCCTGCACCAAGTAAGTGTTGCTGTTCCTACTATTTGTGTATGTGTATGTCTAAAAGCATTTTTAAAATTTTACTAATAAGAATGTCTTGTATCTCAGGAACAATATAGTTAGCTTACCATTTACCTTACAGAGCACAAGACTACTGAGGATGGATGGGTTATATATGAAGATAAACAATATTACTTCAGCACAGAGAGTGTTCCTATGGAAAAAGGTCGGGAGTTCTGCAAAAGGAACTTTGGAGACCTTGCTGTCATTGAGAGTGAAAGTGAAAGAAAGCTCCTCTGGCGATATGTAAGAAAAATCATTAATACTATGGAATAAATCATCCAAAACAAGTGAGCATGGGCACAAATCTTTTTCACTCTGGTGTTCCCCCTAAAAGTTTTATGATAGTAAAATTGCAATAGCATCAAGCTAGATTATTAGAACGCTATCTGTTTTTCCTATTCAATGTGGCAGCTACATCACATTATCTCTATCCACAACTAGTAATGTGCTACAGTAAATCTTAGTGCTTACCTTTAATTGATCTGTGGCTTCATTTTAGTAAGAAGTATCATACCTGTGAGCTACGATTCTTTAAGGCAGGTAAGTTAACTGAAAGTGAAGTTTATCAACAGATAAACTCAAGATATCTTAAGTGGTGGATCAAAACAAATATTGGCTTACATGCAACACTCAGAACGTTGCCTTTGATCTCACTAGTGTATCTGGGATGTAGTCTACCGAGCAGCCTCTTTTTGGTCCTCAAGTTTGCCCTTTTGCCTCCTTCTCCTTGTGAGGAGAATATAATTATGCAGGAAAAACAACTTGAGCTATGAATTGTGCCATAAGAAAGAGCTTCTAAATGGTATTTCCTAGGTGGCTGGAGTTGGTTGTCTGTTTATACTGTCTTGAGACCAACTTCTTTTAATAAAAATGTGCTTAAAAGTTAGATTTTAACTACATAAAACTTTTCCTGTGCTGGCTGAAGAGTGACAGTGAGATGACGCGAGGGCCAATGTCAATTTGTATCTAAATTGTAGGAAGGCTTGTCCCTTGAAAGAAATTGGTCAGATGATGTCCACTGAAGAGACTGTGCAGAGACAGTCTGCTGGAGAGAAAGGTGCTGATTTCAGTGACTTTCAAGAAAGACTGTGACAAGTGTTCATATGGTGGCCATACCTTTTGGCCAATGGTGAAGTTTGACTGTGGACTGTCACCTGTGAGTTGCATTAACTTAAATGTTATAGCTAGAGAATATAGCAATTCATATCCTTTGCCAGTCAGACATATATTACTGATTATTAATGTAATAGATTTCTATGGTAAAAAGAGAACATTTATACAGTTTTAATCTTTACATTCTAGATCTTGAAAAATGGCAAAGAGGATTCATATTTCATTGGTTTGCAGTTGAGTGTTGACCAACGGACAAGGTAGGCCAAGTAGAACCATCCAGCTTGCTTTGTGATTTAAAACAAAGAGCAAAAGTGATGAAGTGCTTGAATGAAATTGTGGCCTATCAAAACAAATGAGAATATTTTTCCTCTGAATTCTGTGGGATTTTCATGTTTTTTGATTATGAAGGTTGTAAAAATATGTTTTGTAGTAAATGTATATTGGCACAATGTGCCATTATATTTAATCCATTGCTAAAAAAACCCCATTTCTGTTGTTAAGCCTGTCACCCTACTAATACTGCTGTTATTCTATATTTGATTATAGCAGGAAATAAACTTGATCTGAATTTTGCCCTCAGCTGTTCCCTGCTTTGTTCTTACTCCAATAGAATATAGCTAATATAAGTATTTCCTGTTGATCCTGGTGAAATTTTTTCTTTGTAGAACACCAACTCCTTTTCAAGTAAATGAAATTTCTCCTTGACACCACTGGAAGCTAGAGTAGAATCATCAACCCTAAATTTTGAGTTTGTCTTTAACAATATAAAAGCATTAACTTTGATTTTATAAGTTTGCATCAGGTCTCATATATTTGGAAAGTTGCACTTTACTGTTTTAAGATTTTATAGTCTGCGGAACGAAACAAATTAACTCCATAGGGCACGGATTTTCAAAGGACATAACTAGTTTTGAGTCCTAATTTAAACATGGTTGTGTTCTCAGTTGATTTAATTCCACATTAATTTAGCTCCAGATTATCCAGGAGCAATACCATGTGTTTTCTAAATAGAATTCACCCAAGGTTAGCAAAAAAATTACAGTGCAGTAAAAAATTACAGTATTTTGAAATTTTATTCAGAAATTCTAGTTTCCCTTATTCCATGATTTATTTTGAAAATATTAATAGATGCCCCAGCTCAAAATGTGTAAGGTTTTTAGTAGGTAAAACCACTCTTTTCCCCCCTCCTTAACTGTTGGGAACAGACTGTATTAAAGGGAAAAAGCAACCTATTTTATTTCTGTAGAACAAGGATAGCTGCTACCGTTATATATCTTCAGGTGCACTGTGAAGATAAGCAGGTTTCCTGCCAGCTTTTCTGAATGTCAGTATGCAGCACCATATGAATTTTTACATGTGATGCTAATTTAGGCCTGGATTCAGTTCAGTTTGGGTCTTGAAGTGCCTGGGTAGTTGCCTAGTAGCTCTTGGTTCTCCTTATAGTCCATAGTGACAATGAGCACCCTCCAGGGGATAATTAGGATGTTAAGTAAGCCAGATCACCTTCTGGAAGTGAGGTGTCTCTGCCTTTCCATTGTTTTTGTAGGGACCCTAAGGTGAATACTCTTTTAAGTGAAGTACCTTGTGTATGTGCCTGAAGGGTGAACCTGGGCCCCTCTGTTGAAGTCAAATAGGAATGTATCTCCTAACAAGAGTTTGGTTGTCTGGTTATGATTTTGTCCTTTATTTACTCTACATGGAAGTACAAATTTTTTTTATGTTTGTGTTTTACCGTATGGGAAGGTGCAATTCACAGGAATTTCCTTTTAGATGGCTTGTCATGTTCTTTTCCTCTGCATGGGGGAAAGATCAAGCATTTTACTGTGTTGCAGATAAAATCTCTTACCTCTGTAACAGGCACAGAGAATGTATGACTTGGGGGAAATGGTGACCATCTGGGCTCTCTCATGCTGAATAGAATATAGCTAATATTGTTGACTTCAATGATTTTTTTGAGTACTGTCCCATCAGGTGTGAAATAGCATATTGTTTAAATGCAGAGTAAACACAACTTCAACACATTCACTATGTCTTTGAGCACAGAGTAAGTTTAGTGCAACTAGCAAAGAGACAAATTGGTCAAAAAACCCTTGTACAGCTTAAAACTATGAAAGGCTATATTAAACATATTGCAGAATTACTTTTTGTAACATGGAAGCAATTCTATTTGTATGTTAAAGTAGTGTTTTGTTGGATTGTTTTTCTTAAGCTGGATGGATGGCACCCCAGTGAGTTACTTGGCATGGGCACCGCATGAACCTAACTTTGCAAATAATGATGAAAACTGTGTAGTTATGTATAAGAATTTAGGTGAGTTTTGTATGTTTGTTCCTGAATTTCATTATTTGTTTGTGTTACAACTTTTTTTTTCTTCTGAGAGGCACCCCTTCCCCCCCTTTTTTTGTTCTTTTGCAAAATGTTATAGAAGTGGAACATAGTATTGTATTCAGGACTTAACAGTTTTGTGCTCTTGTGTTTACCATAATTCTAGCACAGGGAAGCTCCAATAGAGGTCTGTGGTTGTGATTGCTATACAACTGTTCTATATTTTATTATTAAAATTAGTTTAATGTACTACTATAAAATTGATATTTTTAGTACCTGGTTCTACACTGCTTTTAACATTCTGTAATTAGGGTGCGTAGAAAGTGACACATTTACCCTAGATGCTGATACAGAATGATAATAAAGTGAGAGACTCTGAGGTCTTGATCTTATCTTTCAACTAAAAGCACTTTGTGTAAGAACGAGTGAAACTGATTTCCATTTAACCAGCGCTGGACGTGGTGTCATACAGTTCCCCATTTATCTTACACGCAGGATTTTGGAATGATATAAACTGTGGTTATCCAAATCCCTACATATGTGAAAGGCACAACAGTTCCGTTAATTCAACTGTTCCTCCAACAACATTTTCAGCTCCAAGAGGTTGTCATCCAACTTGGCTTTCCTTTCATAATAAGGTACTGTAACAAACACAGCACGTGTTGGATGCTGGCAAAGCAGAAAGTAGAAAACAAGTGAATCATTTAATAATTGTTTCTTATTAGAGTCAAATATTACTGTTTTTTACAGAGAGCTGGTTGATGCCTGCATACTTTTCTTTGCCCATCCACTGCTTTGCAGAAAAGATGCTTTTTTGGTGCTTCTAATGAAGTGTCAGATGAGCATATTCTGTTGCAGCTGACAAAAGGCTGTCTCTAGTCATCTCTACAAGCTTTTTGATATGCATCTTCTAAAGAGTTCAGACTGAGTTCCTGAAGTACTGATGCTTTGATCTTGATGTCTTTTAGCCAAACCATAATGCTGTTTCAATACTGAATACATTTTGTCTTCCTTAACTTTATTAGCATGGCATACTTTATAGAGTCAAATAAATAAATAGGCAGACTAATATCAGTCATGCATAACTTAACGCTGTCAGCTGACTGTCTGTAAAAAGTCAGGTTTTGTTTATTTTCTAGGGATTTCTGGTAAAATCTAGTATGTCTTTTGAGCCAAACACTTTCTTAAGACCTTTAATTTTATATAGAGCAAGGACCAGCACAAACCCCCCCCTCATTTTAAGCTGAATGTGTTTTTTTCAGATAAATGCCTTATTTTACTGCCTTTTCTCCATCCTGCTTTGCTTAAAGCAGTGTTTTCAATCTGTTAGGGATATTGGAGTAAAGATAATATATAGAGAATTTGTTCATGTTTTAGTGTTACAAAATATTTGGATCTACAGAAGATGAACGTATCACTTGGCATGCTGCACGAACAGCTTGCATGAATATAGGAGGAAACCTGGCCACTATCCCTAATGAACAAGTGCAAGGTACTGTGTATAGTTTTGTAACAACTAGATGAGATGACATTTAATCTTTACAGGTTGACTGTTGTATTTCTGTGAATATGGACAGAATTTGAATAATGACTGCACGTCTGATTTTTGTTCCAAAACATACAATTTTTAGAAATTTTCAAAGTGTTCACCTGAATCTACCAAATTTTAATGCCAGCTTAGATAAATGTATACATGTATATTGTCCTGGCAGCCAAAGCAGTGCTTTTGCTGCTTACACGTGATGCCATCTAGACCCAGCTAGTCCTGTTGCAAATAATGTAGTTCATTAGGTGGCATTAACTCACTGCATGGCTTTCCTATTAACTCAAGCGGAACACCTTTTGGATCAGACCTTGCTGTCTCTGGACAGCTTGGGCCAGAGGTTTGACAGCTCATGCACCTACCCACAACTCACCACACAGATGTACTATTCTTTTCACTAGAAGAGCTTATTTTAATGAACCAAAGAGCTGCATCCCTGACTGGGGGAGATGAGCAGAGGGAAATTAACTCATACTTGAATAAACGTGGCACGCATTCAAATTAAAAGTTGGGGAAGATACTGATAGGTGTTAATAACACCCTCTTTTTAGAAGTACTGTTTTATAATACACTGCTGAGAAACAGATGTTACCCAACACATACTGTTTGTGAACTGAGAAGAGCGTACTGAAAAATCAACCATTGTGAACAAGTCTGTGTTGTAATCTGAGCAATTTAATAGTTTAGACTGCTGACATGAACTTAGTACTCCTTATGTTTTCCACGTGTGAAGAGGTGAAGAATCAAACTTCCACTTTTCAAACATAGTTAAATTCTTATCCAAAAGAATGCATCCAGTACAGATTTCAGGTGGTTCACGCACAGAGCTTGATTTCTAGGTAGAAGAGAAATGAGTAATAAAGCTATTAGCACAAAGCTATTGTTATTGCTGGCCATGTAGGCATAAAGGCTTGAGTTCCTGGTACAGTTTCTGGCAGAACAGCAATGCTAAAATTTGACAAAGAAATCTATGGGTTTCATTTCTGGAAGTGTAAGTTGCATTCGTTTTAAAAGACTAAAGGAAGGTGAACGGTTGACAGAGCAGACAGAAATTCATCTATTGTTTGCAGAGAAAATTCAGCTCGTAACAGTGACTGTAGCGGTTAGCAAAAGCTGTATGTTCATTTTATCACAGTGTTTGATGTATTGCGGATTAGTGGCTGATGAATGCCAGCTGAGCTAGCCTGCTCTATTTGTAAGCTAGCCATGCTAGCTAATAGACACAAGCACCTTCCTGGACTGTGCAAAGCTGTAGTAATTGATTTGCTTGTGATGGGTAGTTCTGTTGAAACTCATTTTGAGCATGTCTCTTGTGCATTCTACTCCCTGCTAAGACAGGGCAGGCTATTGCCCAGGTGTTCCAGGAAGAGAAGAAACACTTGCAGTTCTGTAACATCACTAGTTGTGAAGATGCACAAATTGTAGATGCTCAATAGTGCTGTTTGTATGATGCCACTAGGGGGTAACCATTCGTGTGGGATTATAAAAAATATATGTGATCTACACAGCTATATATTTCTAAGTCAGTTATGGGACTAGGATTCAAAAATGTCTAGAGACATAAAAAGCATTTCTGTCATGCTTTTGGGATTTGTCCCAGTACCAGGTTAGATACTTAGCTAAAGTATTTTGCCCAAAGCCACAGTTACATATCTGGTTCCTTGCTCATTAAACTCAAAAGTCACCTCCTTTTCATCTTACCTGCTTGTGTTGTCAACAATAAATGTTCTGTATTTCAGAAAAAATATTTAATATCACCAGTCACAGTGAGGTCAGGCATTTCAATTGTCCTTCATTAAAAGTATTTCTCTTTTTCTTTACCTCTTTTTACTCTAGCTTTCCTCACCTTCCATATGAAAGATTTTGTTACTGATACATGGATTGGATTAAATGATATAAACCATGAAATGAGGTTCCTCTGGACAGATGGAACAGGAGTTTACTTTACAAACTGGGCCAAAGGCTTCCCATCGGGACGTATGGATTTATACTCATATGATGGCCAGGTAAGTGGCAATCCCAAATTTTTCACTGAAATTTGATATTAGATTACATTTACACATTTGTTGTGATTTGAGATGTTACTGTTTGACTTATTACTTTTATACATGTAAAATATAAAAGCAAATAGAGTGAATTTGATTTGAATGGAGTTTTGAGCCCTTGGGCAGTTGCTGTATTAGTTGGTGACAGGATCTGCTAAGTGCTCGTAGGAAGACTGATTTCAGATTTCAGTTCTCTGTGTTGGTGAAGGCTATACTGCTTCTGTATTCACACCCTGCCTCTCATAATCTCTGGTGAAGAGGACAGTGGGATTCCTGCCTCATGGCATTTACCCCTATAGCACACTGAATGAGTGCATCCTCCTAGTCCTCTGACCACAGTTGTGCCTGAACTTGGCAGGTTTCTCAGTTGGCCTGTAGCTTACAAGGGGCACTTACAGACATTCTTCTATAAAAATACAGCCATTCAGATTTTATGGAAAAAAAAAATCACTTCCCCTATTTCTTGATCTGATAGGTTATAGAGTTCTTCTTTCTGATCTTACGTGTTTAGATAGTTCTGTTATATAGAACTACAGGACATTATAGTACTAGCTATGTTTCTCCCGAATGCCATCTTTAATGTAGAAATCTTATTCTTATGTATAATGTCCTTTTTCCTGTTTTTGAAAGTAGCATCTCTGAGTTTCTCATATCTAGTGGAGGGAGAAAATTTGGGAGAATTCAAAGTTCAAAAGAGAAAGCATCTTTAAAATGTTACTTCTGGGAGGAAAAATATATATTTTTCTCTTTTTATGAAAAGTAGTAGGATTTCTATGAAGTCCTCTGTGAAAAAATATAAAGTCCCTATTTTATAAATTTCAGATTTATTTTTAAGTTTACTTGACCTTAGCAAAAAATATGTTATCATAGTTATTATAAAATACTATTCAACAGTTCAGTTTAAAAGATTTAAGTCTTAATGTATTTCACTCACAAATGAAGTGTTTCTCTGTGTATCTCCTCCTGGACAGAAAACCAAAGTAGTAAATATAATAAAGTAAATGTGGACGCTTCATTGCACAAAACCATTTGTACACATGCAGCCTTTTGCATTCATCATTGTTTGTTTAATATGTGCTAATACAGGTTTTAGCTATTGTGTCTGTGTCAGAGAAGTTGAAATGTGACTGTAATGGTGGTACTGAAGATCAATGGCTGCGTTTGGGGAGGAGCAGTTCTAATTTTGCTGTCTGTAGTATTTCAGCTTGCAACAAGAAATTTGAAAAGATTGATATGCCAGAAATGTTGCATTGCCTGTTGAGGGTTTTTTTCTGGGGCAAGGTTAATCTTTTCTACAATAGTTGACTTTGTTTCTCTTTAAATTGTCTGTGGCTGTCCTTCTCTCCATGCTTTATGCCCGGAGATACGAGAATACCAGAATTGCTCTGATTTGCTTATCCACCCACTGTGGCACAAGAGAGAACAACAGTGAGAAATTTGTGAAGTACAAGAGGAACAGAACCTCCACGTCATAAAACTTATGCTGTTAAATGTTACAAGGATACGAGAGTAGAACTACAGCATTACTTATGTCTGAAGATGTAAAAGAGCGACCAAAGTTTTGTATTTGCTTCTTCTAGCTATTTGTAACTGATTTTATATCTTTTTGCCTCAAGGCTGATTGTGTTGTCATGAGAAACAGTCCTGTTAAGGAAGCAGGGAAGTGGGCTGATGAGAGCTGTGATATCAGCAGAGGATATATATGCCAAATTAATGCAGGTACTTGTCTTTTTAGTTAAAACATAATCAAACCTTATGGTTTTTCAGGGAATTGCTTGGGTGTGTGGATTTCAACATCATTTCACTTTCAGTAAAGATACATCCACAAATTGTTTTTCAAGCAGGAACACAAGGGTCATATGTGTCAGAGGTCCAGTTAGAGTCACTACTTTCAGCTGACCCTTCCCAGTAACTGCCATGTTGTTAATTTCCTGACCTGGAATTTGTATCTACATCTTTGTGTTTAGTATGACCCTTGAGATGATATTTGTTCTATGATTTTGTCTGCCATTTTCTGAACACATTGGTTTTCAAAACATGTTCTGGAAAATACTGTCTTATACATGTATATGGACTGTCTTGAGTGCAACTGTTACTCACCCACACTGAACTTGCTCTAATTCACCTCTGAAAAGGAAATTAAGAAGCAGTGAAAACCTGAATTTAAATGTCTGATTGCTTTTTAAGGATTGGTCTGTTGCAAAAAATCCCTGGAAAACAACAAAATCTCTGCAAAGTATTTATTTTGATGAAAAAAAATATTAAAGAAATTGTCACCTAATCTAATCCTAATTCGTTTCATTAATGTTGTTCTGGAGGATTATACATGTAGAGGTTGACCAGAGGGCTACCTGATTGTTGATTGACAGAGCAACCCTACTGGTCATTACGCAGGTGCTAATTGTTTGGTAATAATAAAGCTAATTGCTTAACAAGGGGGATGGACCTTAAAAGGCAGGGCTGGAGACACTAGGGGACCTTCAGTGCCTGAGCACCAGAGGAGAGAGCAGGATGTGCTCTGTATGTTGGACGTTGAAAAACTACTCACCCTACAAAACCAGCAAGAACATCGAGTGCTGGGAAGGGAGGCCGGCTCTGCGCTCTCTGCGCACCCAGCGCTCCGGGGCAGCTTGCTGCCAGCTTGAGATACATCACCTAGCTTCACCTGGATCCTGGACACATCGCCTTGCCTGGATCCCCAACAATACAGAATGCTCCTTTACTCCTTGTCAGAGGTTGCTTTAAGCAGCTCTTTTCCTTTCTACAGCTTTGTAATTGATTTTTGAGTAGCACATCTAACCCATGCTGCTCAAAAATAAGGGAAAATGAAATCGAGAAAAGAGGCTTTTTGTTTAATTCTGTTTGCAACAACAGTGAAATCATAATCCCTTTCTGAACAAGTATGAGTCTTTTTTTACCCTCATTTTACAGATGCTGAGTTTCTGCCTTCTACGAGTTCATCCCCATCCAGCGTTATCCGTTATGGTAACAGCAGTTATTTGTTCGTCCATACCAAAATGAAATGGGAGGATGCACAAAAGAACTGCAAACGTGAACAATTTGACCTTTCCAGCATCTTAGACCCCTACAGTCATTCGTTTCTGTGGCTAAAGATATTAAAGTATGGGGTGCCTATATGGATTGGGCTTAATAGTAATGTGGTAAGAACATCAAACTAACTGAACATGATGCTGCTTCTCTTGTGGACAAATCAGGAATGGAAAAGTCTTTTTATCTCTCTTTACTTTAGCTTATTGGTTTGTATCTCGATCCTCAATACTTTAATGTGCTGTCAGATTTACATGCAGGAATCCATTCTTTTCCATTACTCTGATTAAATTTTATATATTACACGTTTTTCACACTTTTTCTGTGATACTACATTCTGTGCACTTTCAGACAAGACATTTTAGGCTAGCATCTTGAAATATCTCTTTATATATGGTGTATTTGAGATAAAATCCACATATCTTAAGATGTGCAGTGGAAAGCGTTTAGTCTAAATAAAAATACCTACTTTTCAGAAATAGAATAAGGTGCTGTTGCTATGACTCTTGCAACAGTTTTGAGGATAGTTAGCCAAATAATTAATTGTTTTACTAATTTACCTTTACCCAAAAGATTCCCCTGATCAGCACAATGATTCACTGGGTTTGCCAGCTTTGGTGGGAAATGATTAAGTTTTTAAATATATTTCAAGTTAAAATAATCTGAATTTCTTGAATTTGGAGAGAAACAGTACAAAAATTAGTCATCAGACTCACTCCTACAATTATTTTAAATAAAATTTTTAGTCCCAAATGAAGACTTTTGTTAAGTTAAAAATTAATTCAATTCCACTGACATTTCCTTTTGCTGAAAAGCATTTATTGAGCTTCTGTATTTTTCAATGAGTAGCTGCTTGTCACAACATAAATGTAAATTTTGAGCCATTTGTATTTTTTATTGATTTCTAAAAAAAAAAGCCTTCTAGCACAAGGTACTGCATAGACAGACATTTGACTGACGAAGAAGTGTTTAATGCTTACAGGTTTAATAATTCCTGATGATTTGTTTTGTTCTTAGACCAATGGGCGTTATGAATGGATTGATAACTGGAGGATGAAGTATACTAAATGGGCTGAAGGGGAGCCAAAGCAGAAAATAGGCTGTGTCTATCTAGATGTCTCTGGAGCCTGGAAGACAGGATTCTGCAATGAAAGTTACTTCTCTGTTTGCAAAAAACCTGATGGTAAGAACTTGAATCTAACCCTTGTAATTACAATTACTATCTCTTTAGAGTTCATTGTGCTTGGTGGTCTGCATATATATACTCAGATGCTTTTTTTATTTCAAGAGCTAAATACATGAAATAATTAAAATTTATTTGCTTTAAAATGAGAGCCAACATATATTAAGAAAGTGCTAATGTGACTGTGAATAGCCATCACTCCACATTAATAATGTCAGATATATTTTACAAAGCTTAGGCTCACATTACTCTGCTATTTATTCTGATATTGAATAAACATGCAAGACCAAAAACCTTAAAAATCGGAAGGTGATGAATATTAGGTGGTCATATGAGTACAGTGTGGAAGGGGCAGAAGCTGAATGACCAGGCCCATAAGGTGTGGCAAGGAATTTTTACTTATAACAGCTTTCCAGTTTTTCCTTTTATAACTGAGTAGCAAACTACAGGTAATATAGAAATGTTTAAGGATACTTCTTCAGGCCACCTTCTCTTATGTTTTTGACCTGAAACTCCTGTTACTATCATCTGATAATGCCTTCTGCATTCCATGATATTAGCTCATAACCCGTATGACCAAGTTCATACGGACCCTAATTTAGCAAAGCTGTCAGGTGTGAAAATACGTCTGTGAGTAAAGAGTTGGTCTGAACTTCAGAATATGTTAAAAGATAAAAATACACCTGGATTCTTTGCTAAATTAGATTTCTTGAGACTACAGTTGCAGTACTTTTTGTTCATAGATTTAGGATTCTTTCCGATTATTGTTTTGTAGTAAGCAGTATAAGCTACCAAGATTATATTCTTTTAAAGACCTGAATGAGTTTTACAACATTTGGTTAGAATAATCTGTTAATGATAAAAGAATGTATAAGAAATTTTTTAAATTTGTGCTTTATTTTTTAAATATTTTTTTAAATAGTTCAAGCTCCCACTGAGCCCCCTCAGCTTCCAGGAAAGTGCCCTGAATCAGAAGGACACAAGTCTTGGATCCCTTTCCGAGGTCATTGCTACTACATTGAATCTTCATCCACAAGAAACTGGGCCCAGGCATCTTTAGAATGTCTTCGACTAGGTAAATATCCTCCTTAAGCAAAGAGCACATATTTCTGACTTGTTTTTCCTTTCTGTGGAAGGCTGAACATGTGCTATGTATTTTCAAGGATGGTCCAAGTGTTGGACAAGACTATTGCATTCAATTAATTAATTTGGAAGGAGTTGGAAAATAACTGTCTACAGTGGCACACACTGTCTTTCATGTTTGTGGGACCAGGCATTAGAGGAGCTGTGTGGCTTGGCTTCTGTTACTGGTACCAACCTCATCCCTGCCACACACGCATACTGGTCCCTCCAGTAGTCAATCCCCCATGGCCTTGCCCATAGAGACTCACGGGGGCACTCACACATACCGAGCTGCCTGGGACTACCCTGGTCCCTCTGATAGCGAGCTCAGTTTATGATTTCACCCTTGGTGATGCACATGCACACCTGGCTCACCTACTTGCTGGCTGAGCTGAGATGATAGTCCCCGGTAATCACACTCACTTGTGTACCTGCACTTGCCCCAGTTACTGGCACCACAGATACAAAGGTCTCTGAATCATGGTCCCACTCCAGTTGCCGGTACTTAGACCCTCAGCACACACGTGCATACAGAGTGAAGAGTCTTTTACCCATGAAAATAGCTATAGTTTAATAAGACTGTCTGCCCAGATCAGCCACAGGCTGTGACCAGACAACTGTACTGACCAGCAAAATGTTTACACATGACCAGTCTTTTCATCCCCTTATCCTTTGATTTTCCCATGCTTGTTCCTCCCAAATCATTTAGGTCCATCCCTTTCCTTGCCTTTGGTTCCTCCTCTGAACATCTCATAATAAGTCTTGTGCTATCTTGAAATGCTCTTCTCTATCCCATCATGTGTCCCATACTCTGAGGTAACTCCTCTCAGTCTGGAAGGTACTCTGACATTGACTTGTTGCAGCAACCTTAGGAGGGCCCTGAGCAGGATGTCCCATCCTCTGAGTCCATAATCTGGGTTCTTCCCCCACCACTTTGCTCCTTTGTGCTTGTGGGGATTGGCCTTTGATGGGCTGATGGCTTCTGTGATGGGCCTGGGAGTAGCCAGGGAAGGGGTCCCCCATCTGCCATTGTCTCTCTGTGCTCCTTTGTGGTTATGCAGTGAAGCTTTTTATCACACAACCTGACAGTAACCGAACATCTGAACCATTCAGCAAAAGAGGAACAATTAGAAAAACATAAAAGATTACAGTGCAAAAAGAGGAACATTCCATGTTCTCTTATTTTCTGCTGTTCCTGCTTACACTCTGGGTTTTGTTTGCAATTTGACATTTTTAAATTATATCTTACTCATAGTAATATATCTTACTCATAGTAGAATTCTAAACCATAGTAGAATTTCTCAGTAGCTCAGCAGCCATTCACTCTGTAACTGTGCCTTCCTTACGTGAGAAAAAAATACCTTCCAAAAATTCAACACCCAAATCAACAGTCAAGTGCCAAACACAGCTATTATTCCATACCTGTTAAATGGATTCCAGCCCCACACTAAAGGAAAATGAAAATGCTCTTTCTCCAGTGTTTAATGCCATTCCATACAAAGCTGTGTAGTTCATTCTTTCTGCTGGCTCCATGCTGTGACTTCTTGACTTTGCTAGAGCAAAGTGGCTAGTGTTGTATGCGGATGACTAGCAGGGCACTGCACTAACTTGGCAACAGATGACCGAGATGATTTTTCTTTCTCTACAAAGAGAACATAAGAAAATAAACAAAACCTGGTTGAAGAGTTACACTAAGGACTGTGCTTCAGAAAGTCAGCAAGGTCTACACTTTATATGAGCTATACAAAGGTTCAGAAAACACTTCATTGTCAATGTGCAGTTATATGGTGTATATGGTGTACAGACTGAAGTTACACTTTTTACTGAAAACTTTTAATTTTGTTTAGAGTATTTTTGTGGGTTTTTTTTAAATTAGTAACACATCAGGAGAAATTTATGCTCGGTACCATATTGACCTGTTGTATTTTGCCTGGAGTTTTTGTTCAGTTATGTTGCTATTTACCAGTGGATGAGGAAACCCATGATGCTGTACTAGCATTTCATTTAAGTGCTAAGAAATTCATCAGCAACTATGTCAGCATTCTTTGTAAAATATTATCCAAAGTTAATTTCTGTTTTGAACTTCAAACTCTGTTTGGAATTTGACACAGATGATTGGTGGCAAAAATAAGACTGGAGTTTCACAGGACAATGAGAATGCTATTCACTGTAAAATTTATGTCTCTAAGAGATTTTTTTTCCTCTGTGTCTTTCAGGTGCCTCTTTGGTATCAGTTGAAGACTCAGCTGAAGCCAACTTTCTGGCATACACCATTGAACCACTTGAAGGGAAAACATCAACTTTTTGGACAGGAATGTACAGAAATGTGGATGGTAATTTCTTTACTTCTGTTATCTTTTTTTTTTGGTGAATAGGTGTCACAAACTGCTTGACATAGGTGTTGAAAATTTCACATTATACTTCTGTAATACATACCCAGTGAAATTAGAAAAGGTAATATATTATCATCACAGGGGAAGCTGGTCAAATGTAGTCAGGCTGTAACCAGTAATATATAACAGAAAGACCAAGCATAGGAAGTTCATCTTAAAGCAAGAAAAGTAATTCACAATAAAGCACAAAGGTGCACATAGCAGAGTACAGACAGGATGGTGTTGGGAGTTGAGCCAAAGACAAATGGTTCTTATCAAATGTGCAGAGGTCCTGGATTAATGTGCTTGTCACTGAGATACTCCAATTTTTGAGCTAGAGAAAAATGTGGCTGACATCACCTCTAGTTTCTGGAATCAGCATCCTGGAATGAGCAGTCCACCTGTCTTTAGTTACAGCTGGTCCTCAGAACAGCTTCACTTTGAAGCTGGAATTGTTTGTGTTTTTGGAATTGTGTATCACAAGTTTTTCTATTTTTTGCCTCACTGTAAGGAAGGTAAGGTGAGAGACAACAGACGACAGGCTGCTTTAATTAAATCTTAAACTACTGATTATTGCTTTTTCATCAATACAGTTAGTATTAAATTAAATACATATTTCTGTCTTTATGATAGTCCTAAAAGCTACTTCAGTCTTGTGCTGTTCAGACTAAAAATTCCTGTAGAATAATGTCAGACTGCAGAATATTTTCAGGTGCCTTGGAGTGGGATTTTCTTGAGTTTTGGAGGATTTCTTTTGTAACTGCTTGCCCAACAACTTCAGTGACAAACCAGCTGAGCAGAAGACAAATATTCAGTTACATTACTTGAATCTTAATCAGGAAAAGTGGAAGTTTTCAGTAGAGAAGGAAAGAATTTGAAGAGAGTAATGTTTTATAAGCATAACATGTAAAGAAAAGCTTTGGGTTACTCGTGGTTAATTGACACATGGAATGGTTTTTAACATGGCTCTAGAGCAGGTGCAGAACAATACAGTTCTTACGTGATCATAAACATGAGAGCTCCTTCAGCAAGTACATGTAATTGTATTACTAGATAGTGATTACAGTGATTTCATCATAACAGTATAACTAAATTTCCTGTCTTTGGAAAAGTGATTCTGTCCAAATGCCATGCCCTCATATAAAGGGTGGCAAGTATTTAAAAAAAAAAAAAAAAAGCAAAATATGAAGAATCTGATAAGAAAAAAATCATCTTTCATGCTGAGTCTGAGAATTTTCTTGTTTGAGTACAACTTAAGAGTCACAAGGGGCACATTTATTCTAAATAAATAACACTATTAAAAGAAAGAAAATAAAAAAGGAACAAGAAGGAAGAGACAGAAAGTCCAAGCATAGTTGAACAACAGTGATCACAAGATTTTTAAAGCAGATCTTTAAAAAGAGAATTGTGTGTGTAAAGTTAGTGGGAAGGAGCAGAAACTGAAAAACAAACGGAAGAAAGTTTGACTTAGAAACATTTCAGTGGGGGCTTTGAAAAGAGTAATACAAAACCTCCCTAGAAATTACTGAAATAAAGGGCATTCTGTTGTAGATAAATTATTTTTTGACATCAGTAATTTCTATAAACTGAATAAATAACTGACACTGCACCATTGCAATAAATTGTGGGAGATAATTCTTTAAGCTTTCTTGCCTTTTTAGCATCATAAGCCAGACTGACCTGCCATTTTTCAAAAACAGATGTTGTATCATTTGCATAAAAAATTAAGGGCAACATGATATGTCAGACCAAAAACCTAAATAGTCTAGTGGCCTGTCTCCAAGAGCAGCCACAAATAGATTTCTCAAGAAGGTAATAGATATGGAGTAGGTGTCAAGAGGGAAATGAATACTATCTTGTTTTTCCATATTCAATGCTATTTCCAAATAGGAGAATGGTTGTGGCTAGACAACACTGCAGTGAATTTTGTCAACTGGAATGTAGGAGAACCTTCCCCTCAAGAAAACGAGCACTGCGTTGAAATGTATGCACACTCTGGATACTGGAATAATATCTATTGCTCTTCCTACAAAGGCTATGTTTGTAAAAAGCCAAAAAGTAAGTGCTACATTTACGAATTTGTTTCATGTATAGAGTATGCTTTTTGTGTGCTAGTATTATTAGATGGCCACTACACACAACGCATTTTACCTGGGTGTTTTGAGGTGTTATAAATGCAAAGGGATACACATTTGCATGCCAACAAAAAGAAAGAATAAATCTCGTCAGAAAGTAGAAGTGCTGACTGGTGCTGAAGTCCCTTCAGAATTATTTTAAAAATATTGCAAACCTATCTTAACTGTACCTAGTGCATACACTTAACAAGTTTGCCTGTTCTGTGTTGATAATTGTTGAGTAATCACAAAGCTAGGACCATGCTTTGCACACACAAATTTGTCTTATCTATTTGAAGATACACTCCTCAGGATATTCCCTCTGCTCAGCCCAGGGAATATCATTTGCTTATTTCCCTATGAAAGTCTCACGTGCATGAATTTTCTGAGCATGAAGTAGTGTTTCTGTGAATTGAGCATTTATGAATTGTGACTTAATGAACAGTTTTGGACCTTTTGTGTCTGTGTTCTGTTTTGAGAAGATGAATGGCTGAATAAATGAATGAATGAGTGAAAAGCAGAGCAAATACCATAGTCTGAATGTGCTAAACTGGAGGTGTCCTGAAATAATTGAATGTGCAAATTTGATAATACGGACATGTAGTGCATATATGCTCCTAAAAGTCACCCTAACCATTTCTTCTAGTATGTATTGCAATATCAAAATCTCTTACTAATATTTACTGAAAAGAAGGAAATGTATGTAGTAGCTGAAATACGCCCACTTCCTCTACAAGAGTGGAAATGAGAGAAATTCTGCTATCGTTTCTATAAATTTGCTCTCATGCAAAATTTTTCTTACTTACTCAGATGCTTGTAATGATGACTGTATCTTCCACAAGAAATACTGCTGAACTGACAGATACAACCATCCATTCCTACTTACCCTTCTTTTTATATTGTGATTGACAAACAAAAAGGCACTTTATTTTCATTCTCTATTAAGAATAGTCATAAATGTAGGTAATAAGTGGTAAAATTAGTGGCCACTTTTCCTTTTTGATCATATAACCCACCTGTTTGTGCTGGTACTGGCATTCACCTGTTTTGATACTGAGCCATTTCAAGGAGCTGAGGCAGATTGAAGCTGGTTACATTTTTCAGGACTAGTTTCAGCCAGTCCAGCTCCTGAGCTGGAATGCCATGGAGTTAGTCAAATGCCAGTGTCAATGCAAGGACTATGTAGGTGTTCACTGAGGAACAGGACACAATTGAGTCCTACACCGTCACAAAATCCAGCTTGGCTCAGCACAGTTTTGCAAAGCTGTGATAATGCTTCATTTGCAGAATTAAAAAAATGTATTAAGTAGCTATGGGCTAATAAATAGGGTGTTAGAAGCATGATTTTACTTAGTGGCACTTGTTATGGCTTGTTATGTTTGCTGTTTTCTGAAGAGGCTGCAAACACAAACCTATAACTGAAGTCTTCCTGTAAAATAGATGCTGTTTTGTGCTCCATATTTTGAGGTATTTTTTTACCCTAATAATTTGAAATTCTGTAATGGATCTATTCCATAAGTAATCTAACTTCATTTCTTAAGTAAGAAGGTATTATGTAGAGCTGTTCTGCAGTCCAACAGGTGCTAGATGATTGTGCTGCAACTAGTGACTAGGTATATTTAGGTATATTATGCTCATGGCATCTCACTCTCCCTTTTCAGGAACAGCAGATTCATATCGCTCAGTACACTGCTTGTTTAAGTGCTTGTAGGTAGGTTTAGCATGTGGTCATCTCATACCAAAAATCAACAGTGATGTGCTTAATGTACTTGATCAATACTATACCAAACTTACTCAGTGAACATCTTTTAGTGAGGAACAAGGAAAAAGTGTCTAGGTTATTACATTCAAAAAATTTTCCAGTCAAATGAAGCAATGAAGCCAGAAGGCTATTTTCCAAATTTGCATAATGTAAATTAATACCTCTGATTCCTCGTTAAAATTCTGAGACTGTTTTTTATGCTGTGCTTTTGGATGTAAAATGTCATTATCTTCACAGAATCACAAAGTGGTTGAGGTTAAAAGGGAGCTCTGGAGGTAGGTCACCCTGTCCAATCCCCTGCTCAAGCAGGGCCACCTAGAGCCAGTTGTACAGGCTGTGTCTGGACAACTTTTGAATATCTTCAAGGATGGATATTCCAGAATCTCCCTGGGCAACCTCTGTCAGTGCTCTGTCACCCTCACAGTCAAAAGGTGTCTCCTGATGTTTAGAGGGAACCTCCTGTGTTTCAGTTGGTGCCCATTGCCTCTGGTCCTGTCACTGAGGACCACTGAGAAGAGTCTGGCTCCTTTGTCTTTACACCTTACTTTCAGATATTTGTATACATTGATAAGATCCTTCCTGAACCTTTGCTTCTAGGCTAAACAGTTCCTGCTCTCCCAGCTTTTCCTCATGTAAGAGGTGTTCCAGTCCCTTCATCACCTTAGTGGCCCTTCACTGGACTCCCTGCAGTAGCTCATTATCTCCCTTGTACTGGGGAGACCAGAACTGGATGCAACATGTGATGTAGCAAACATGCAATGCTTCCAGCAAGCACTTCACAAGTGCTTCAATAGCATAGAAAGCTCCCAGTTTCCCTGTTTTTCATAGATTTATATGCTGGTATAGTGCAGACAAGTAACAAGCTGATTTTTACTGTAAACAGCATTAATAGTTATTTTTCTTGGTAGAAACTCTTGGAAACATGCAAAGAATCATGTCTGATTTTACTTCGTAGAGCTAGATATAGAGTAATACTTGTCTCTAGGTGTAAATCTAGACAGGCTAACAGGTACTCTGGAAAGTCTTTGGAGGTTGGGATTGCTGGGTTATTAATGAAATCAGGCAGTGTAAGTGGGGAGATTGGTAAAACAATTTAACTTCCTGGGCTCACCTTTTTCAGAAAGAAATATGATACATTGATTCAAGATTTAGTTACAGACTGATTTTATGTCCACATGGATCTTCTTAAATGATGTCCCAGTTTTCCCTGCAAACCAGATTTTGTGGTCCAGATATTAAATTTTAAATGAGCTACAGACATTTTAGTTTGGCTGTGGTACATGGTAAGACACTTTGGAGTTCATGAATGATTTCAATTGTCTGTGTAAGTTAGGCCATTAAAGTCTCTTGGCAAACCAAATTTATTCCATTTGCTATGTTTATATAAGATAACAAATACTGCAAGAATTTGAAATCCTCCATTATATTGAGGATCATGTTTGATCGTCTCTGTCCTGAAGATGCTGTGTAGATTTTTATAGTGGTTTTACACTGATGTCAGGATCTGCCTCCATGGAGCTCTGTGATGTTTTTTCTTTTCTGCCAGTTTATGCAAATATCTACACATGAAACCACAATACAGTAGACCATTGTAATACGCCTTTTGATAGGTTTATATAGCTTTGTATGAACTCAATCCAAGTGCTTTCACTATTTAGTCATATATGTTACCATATATTTCTCTGAATATGATTTTCAGTATGTTCCAAATATAGAAATAAATAATATAGAAAAAAATAACAGAATAATTTAGTAACAGAATTCTTTTTCAATTTTGAAATGCCAGCAACTGAAATGCCACCAGCAGCTGAAACGCCACCAGCTGAAATGCCTACAAAGGGTAAGAATATTGTCTTTCAAGTGGACAAAAACTAGTTCTGTGTAAGATCATGAACAGAACAAATCATACTCTGTATTATATCTCTTACATTTTCGGATATACCTGAGGATCATATCTGTTTCCTAGGAGCATGTTATTTCCTAATGGAGTACAATATACTCCATTCAGTGGCCAAATGCAGATTTTTAAAAATAATAATTTGTGATATAGCATGCAATGTTATGGTTTTAAAATAAGTTAATTTTATGTTGCTACCTTTGTCTCTCATTATTTTGAAACCAATGGGACACTTTTGCTTAAAACATTGTGCTTTCTAAAGAAATTGTTTCCAGTAATCAGATAAAGAGTAAGTAGCGTCCTCTTGATTTCTTTGTATTTGTTTTCAGCAATGACAAAGGATGAGAAGTCTTCTACCCTGAACCATGGTAAAACAGGAGTTGTAGTTATTGTTGTCATCCTCGTCCTAGTTGGAAGTGGCCTTGCAGGCTATTTTTTCTACAAAAGAAGAAAGAATCACTTGTCAACAAATGACAGCTTTGAGAACAATTTGTATTTTAATAGTGATACAGTTCCTGGAACTAGTGACACGAAGGATCTTGTGACTAACATAGAACAGAATGAACATGCAACACTGTAATGTAATAAAATTAAATGTATTGTAATATGTAATGTAAAATGTAATGAAATAAAATGTGCCTTGTTTTAATAAAATTATGCATTTAGAATTAAGCCAAAGCTATTTTCTCATGTGCAAATAGTGTAGTAGCTGGTTTCAGTGTGTGCATAATGTTATATACAGCAGTTACTTTATTTTGTAACCATTGTATAATATGTAAGATTTTAGATCTCAAGTTTTGATGACCCACACTGGTGAGTGTGGGTCTTAAGAGAGATAATTGACTAATTATTAAATGGAACAATAGAAATTGATTCAATAAAGGAAGTAAAATGTAGATAGAACCACTTTAGAAGGCTCCCAAGATTTGAAGTTATATCAAACCATGCTAACGTGCACATTCTCCAAGCTATTCAGCAAACATCTCTCTAATTCTACCATCTTTCAAGTATTCCTAGGGACTTAATTACAGGGGCAATTGCTAGTTGACAAGTATGTACTTAGGCATATCCTCTTTGAACCACTTGGGAAAAAAATCCTTTTATTATATAATTTCAAATTCCACAATGTCACACAACATAGAAAAACAAGTATGTAGTCTTTGTAGTTTATGTATTCTGTGATTTAATCCGGTGGAATCTGGGGCCAGACTTCTGGAATGGGAATGTGTGGTTCGTGTTAATTGCCAGTGTTCTGGCTGGCCACAAGTGGTTTTGTCTGAGAGAGGTGATGAAAGCCATGCAAAACTTCCTTCTTATCAGGACGACAGTTACTGAGGAGAGGGAGGAACACTACCTATACATGTTCTAAAGGTTTATAGGAGCACCGGATAGCTGTTATGGTGATCACATGTTGGTACTGCTCTCCTAAAGCCTCCCAATTAGTAGCATAGGTTTGTGGGGTGTGTGGTCAAGAATAATCTAGCTTTAACAATGTATTAGTTACTACTGATTTTATTTCCTCTCTAAAATGGCTAGATCAGTTACCATTTATGGAAATCTTCGATTCCCCAATGTGGAGTTTATATTCTTAATTTTTGTAAATCTTGTAAAATGTAAATCATGCATGATTCCTCACTCACATGCAAAGGTTTGCAAAGTTTGGTTTTGTGGTTTCAGATTGTATTCTGTGAAATAAACAGTAACTACCTTTGATTTTTTAAATAGTTTTTCATTTTATAGTCTTGTCTATATAAGACTCTGTAACAGGATAAAGTTAAAAAAGGAGATGATACGACTGTGGAGACATTCCATCCAAAGTTGTGACCAAGCAATATATTGACCACATTTTCCTGAATCTGTTCAGGGACTGTCTGCTTAAAACTAAGACAAAAATGTCAGCTGAGTGATTTAGTAAATATCTTGAATTACATACTTGTGTAGGTTTGGATTGGGAAATTTGTCCTGAAATTCCTTTTCTCCTCTGGCTCTGCTCCCTTTCTCTTAGTTATTTCCTTGCTATGTTCAGCGGCCTACTGCTGTTTCCATTTTCAATGAACAGTTGTTTGAGCATGTCTTTTCAAGGAGTAGTAAGGTTCTTCATGCCATCTGATGTGGCTTATGTTCCAGAAGGCTCCTGATTTATGATGCTACGGATGACATCATTTCAATTATATGGAGAAGTGTTGTCAGCTAGAAAGGTGTGTGAAAATAAAGATTGAGGGGATGTCTCATTTCTGGTGCTTTGCCATACTCATCAGATACATCTCTACAGCTAAAGAGTGTTAGGGAGAGAACCCAGCTACTGGAGCCTGGATAGTCCTGAACTCATTCACCCATTTAGACTGCCTGAAATCCAGCATCACCTTGAGTTGAATGAAAAATGCTGTGCTAGTGAATAGCTGGCAGTAGGTGCAGCTGCTTCTGTGAAAGGCCGTGTCTGTCATAATCTCCTGTCCAAATGGGTGCAGAAAAAATAGAGGAGGTTCTAAATCAGAAGCTGTATTCTGAAGATGGAACTACTTGGCTCATTTTAGAAAGAGTGTGAGTGAAAAAGACTTGAAAGATTCTCAGAACAGGAGGAAATTTAAGCTGGATGGTTTCCTGTCCCTCCTGTTGCAATACAATGGAATTGAAGCAAGTTTCCCATTAAAAAGAACAAGCAAACATGGAAGCAGTGGCATTTACAGCACAGGAAATCATTCTAGTTCCACATAGTAAGCTTCTGATAAGCACTGATGCTTTATACACAAACTTTAATAGGAATTTTTGAGCAGAATGTAGAGAAATTAAAAACCTTGAACACTTTAAACAATATGTGATAAAAATAAGATTAAATGGAAGGTTTTTATCTAGGCACTTGTAATTATAAAAAATAGAATTTCTCGGGGTTTTTTGTCTTGGTGGGGTTTTTTGTTTATTTGGGTTCGGTTGTTTGGTTTTAATTTGGGTTTGTTTTTTGTGTTTTTTTTTTCCCAGCTAGTACTTCTCCATGATGGCAACTCATTTATCAGACTGCCTGAATACTGAGTCCAGTCCCAAGTTTTTAACATCATCATGCCTTTAGTCATACTTGTAACAAAACTGATCATAAAATTTCAAGAAAAATTGAGAGCAGTTCAAAACGTGTTCTCTTTCCACACTCTCATATTATTTCTATCTTCCCTGAGCTGTTGTGTAATGGTTTTACCAAACATCATTTGGTGATCTGTCATTATGTCCTCTTTTCCTGCTGCTAAGTTGCAATGTTCCTGAGAAGTGAATGACTACATAAAAAAAAGATTTGAAGATTCCTATGAAGAAATTATCCATATTGCTCTGTTTGACTGGAAAAAAGTGATGTGTCTTCTTGGCAATGATTTGTAATCATATGGATGCCATATAATTTGTTACTGAACGTGTTCTGATCCATTGCCAATTCTTTCAGCCATTCTCTGCTACTGGCTGCTGGTTCTTTTGGGATCGGTCAGTTGCCCTAGAACCACCCTGTTGCTTTTGTGATCTCTTACTTTGTTGCCTGAGTAGATACCACTATCGGGGGGAAGTTTCAGGATGTATGTTGCACAAATACACATTCATAGAGGAGTTTGGATCTTGCTTTTCTGAAATATTCTTGCTGTAAAAACAAGGAAAAGAATTTTTTGATAAACAAGATAAAACAGAAGTGATGGATAGAAAAGCAAAGGAAATTTTTAACTGATCACTAAGAATCAATATCCATAATCTTCTGATTCTGTCAAAATCTCTTCTGTTTGATCTTGGCAGTTTAGATAAATGAAAGAAAAACCCAAGTTGAATATGTAGCATGGAAATACAGCAAGAAAATGCCTTGTCTTGCCGTTTCAGTATGTTTTGAGCCTGTCTAGAGAAATGGAAAGGTTGTTCACTCTCTTGTTTTTTGGTTTGTTTTGGGTTTTCTTTAGGCTAGAATGTTTCTACTGAGGTTTGGAGCATCTTTCTTTTTTTTATATATTTTCATTTGGAAACTGTGATTGTGCTATATGTGGGATTCTCAACTGAAATCTTATAGCAAGTTATAACAGGCTAGAAGATCACAAAATTGCTTTCCATTTCTACTACCAGTGTTTTTTGAAAATGAATTATTTAACTTCTGTAGGGAAACATCTGGTTGAACCTGGATGGATTTACCCAGGCATTTCTGTGGGCAGCTGTGGAACAACTTGATGGCAAAGCTTGATATCGTATAAAGGTTTGTCTCTGCACATTGCTACATTTCTTGATAATCTTGTGCTTAACTTTCGTTTCCCCTTTTCTCCAGAAGAGTTCAGCCTTCAGAGAAAAGGTGGTGAATTTGCACACTGTGAGTGTAACTTCCTGCCTGGGAGCAGAGATTGACAAAGGAACAATGCTGACTCAACACAAAACCCAGCAGCCTTTCTTCCTTGCTCTTCCTTGCCACTTCCAAAATTTCAGGCTATGCCTTGCCAAGTGGAAGATGCTGGAGTGCATCTTTATAATCTTCTACTTTTCTTTCCCACTTTGTGGTCTGTGATGGGGTCTGCTCAGGCAAACATACAAACACTGAGGTGAAGCTGACTTTATTGTGCTTCTTCAGCCTCTCTCAGCAGTTCATTGATAACAGTCCTTCACCAAACACCCATCTTTCTTCAGAGCAGAACTAGTTTCTTTTTCCCCATAGTAATCGTACATGTAGCCTCCTGGTAGCTTTTGAGATGCTGAGCTGTTGTATACAGCAGAACCACAAAGTATTACATTTATCCTGCCGTAATAATAAATAAATCTATTTTTTCCACCTGCACATGTGAAGCTTCTGAACAAGGAAGCGAGGAGAGTTGGAAAACTGAGGTTGCAGAGTTGAGCATTCCCATGTTGGGAAGTACTAGAATGCTTTATTCCAAACTCCATGAAGCTGTCTTTGCTGCATTATAATGCATTATAATTCACTGAGTGATTGACCATGTAGCCCTCTCCTTTTTCCCTACTTCTATTCTTTCCACATTTTTGGTTTAGCTGTATCTCCTGTCTTTCAGGTCCTGCTATTTTCTCTCATTGTAATTCTTTTTGTACCTCTTTGTAATTTCTCGTGTACTTTTTTAGACCCTATGCATTGTCCATCTGCTTTTGAGTCAGAACAAAAGAAGCAGGATTCCACATCTTCATGTGTCTAGGTTTTGGGGGTTTTTTTGCTTACAACAGCAGCAATTTTTAGGGAAAGATTTGCTGTAAATACAATATTGGGGAAGTTATCCTAAACCAGCCTCTCCTGAAGACATGGGAAGTGGGATTTTTCAAAGGCTGTATGCAAAAAGGGATGTAAACACTCCACAGGAGTGCGTTTTCTCTTTTCTACCCTCTGTGTTTCTAATTCTTTTACCTGTCATAAAGGAGAGAGGTTTTTCAAAGTGAAAATCAGAATTTGTCAGAATGGCGGAATAATGTGCACTTTAGGGGGTGCAAACTTTCACAGATCAGTGGTATGAAAAAAGCAGCATTACTCCTTATCAGTTTAGTTTTCCTCTCCACCAACAATTGAACATCCACCTTTTCCAGTTACAGATTATCTTCTTCCTAGAACGATATGATTTCTTTTCAGAATTTCTTCAAGTGTTGCTGCCAGTTTGGAGACATTGTGCCTGAATATAGTCAGGAATGAAGCAAAAGAAAGGGCAGGTGCTTCCTGAAGAACACAGGTCCTACTTTCTACAGCTTTTTTCCTTTCTGTGGAACTGCAGATGTGGGAAATCCTGTTTATCTCTGATTCCAAGATCACAGTTACTTCACTGCATGGCGATCCAGACAATTTTTCACAGTACTGCATTGCACTCTGACTTTTTTCATCGTTTATTAATACAGACAGTTCTTCCTCTTCTTTTTACTTTTTTCCTTTATTTCTGGTAGAGACATTCATTTCACCTTTTTCATAAAAACAATGATCTCGAATTGTAAGGTATGTTTCCAAAAATCCTCATTAATACTTCTTAGATCTTTTATTTCCATGGAAGAGAAAAATTTTATACAGTAAAGAAACTAGCTCAGAAAGCAGAGTTTTTTCATTAATGTATTATTTCAAAATTACTCATGTGACATGATGCAGTTCCTTATTTGCAGCTCAGAACTTCCCTGTATCTGTTGGTTCTTAAAAACCAGAAAAGGATTGGCTAATCTAGTTCAGTGCAGAAGGGCTTTCTTGCAAGGCACAGATTTGGTCTTCAGCATCAATTTGAGGTGAAGGGTAGAAGGCTGTGAAACATTTGGCCATGGCTGTCTACCTACTCCTGATTTTTCTGTTTTCCCTTAGTACATCTCTTCAAATGTCTGGTAAGTCTTTGTCTTCTGCTGAGCATCGAAATTTGAAAATTTTTTCTCATGCTTTCCTGATGTCCTCCTTGGTGGACAGTGAGTTTAGATTTAGGCACAGCATGTAATTTGAAACAGTTTTATTCAGCTCTTAAATTTGGTGGTATCTGTATAGGCACTCTGTTTCCTTAACCCGGTTTTCAAGGTGGTGTCTGAGTGAAAATAATATGCTCACAGATGTGGGCGTAACCTAGATGGTGCTGATTCTTGAAAATTGGCCAGCTGAATGCAGACAAAAGCTGATCTGAAATTGCTCCACTGGAAGTTAGAACAGCTCAGATGTACAGCACAGTGTCCTCTCAGCAAGCACAGAACCACTGGTGGACATGTGCTTTGAGTTTCTTAGACAGCACATACAGACTACGGCATACTGATCGTTGCATATTGGAATTTTGTTTCCAAGCTGATATCTTTAGGAAGGACCTTAACAGGCTTCTGTCTGTTAGATTTCAGACACTCCTACTGCTGAGAGGAAAACAAATTATGCTCTGTCTGCAGCTCTTTCCTGCAGGGAGCTCGCAGCAAGAGAACCGTGGGAGTCCAGTGCTATCGCTTGACTGGCATCAGGGACTAGCCAATGCTGATCTAATCCACTGCAGGAGAATTTCTTCTCTGTATGTTTTTGAGCCAGACCAAGCTGGCTCTAGTCCATCCTCTGCTTACCTTTTTAAGAACCACTGCAACAGGAGAGGTGTGCTAGGGGAAATGCCATCTGGCTTGTTCAGGTCTGCAGACTTTTAGAGAAACATCACAGAGGCTGTTTGACAACTCCCTGGCAGCTCTGAGGTGTGGGGGTTAATGAAGCCTCATTTAACTATTCAACACCTGGCAAGAAACCCTGGGTGGCAGTAAAGCTCAATGGCACAGCAGAGCAAATTGGATGATATTGCTGTTGCCTAGAGGGGAGCTAAGGGATCCCAGGCAAGCTGCAAAAATGGTCAAGGTTTGGAGCAGGCTACAGTTGTGCCCATTTTTTGAAGTTGGTCTTAATAACCCTATTGTGCAGTGTCTCACATTTCTGTTTACAAGTGTAGCTATAAATAACACTTAGGATACTTAGCTTAGCTGTGCTCGGAACAGAAGTAATAATGCTGCAAGTTGTGGCTTCCCTCTTGAAAAACTCAGAAGTTGAATTCTGTGGAGAAATTACTTTCAGTATAGTTGCCGAATATTTCCAAAATAATTAACCAAAAATTACAAACAGCCCAGTCGCTTGATCAGCTGAAAACCACAATGTCATTCTGGGTCAAATATAAAAATGGTTGAGTATGTAAACCATTTTCAATAGCTCTAAAAAAAAAGTCATTTTACTTGCAAAATTAAAGCCTGTTTAATATGCTGTGTGGTGGTGGAACTTTGAAGAACTCACGAAATTTAATAAAGGTCATTTTTGAATGGCATTTTAAGAACAGTGGACTTTAAGAAGGAGTGTGAAGAAGAGCAATTGCTCCTGAAAGAGCTATATTTTCAGCTTCCATACTGCTTGCGTCTTAAGAACATTTTGATGATTATCCTTCATACTGATGATTAACCTCCCTTGATTTCTCTCTCTATGGACTCTATTTAATTATTTTTTTTGTGATAGCAGACTGTTGAATAGCAAGTAACTGACTTACCTCCTACAAAGTCTCTTCTCAGATGTTTGCATTCTCATTTTATTTTATAGATAGCAGAATATTTTCAATCTATAATGAAGATAACAAGCTCTGTGCCCAAGCTCAAAACTCTAGCTCGGTCATAACTACCACTTGTGATGAGCATGACAAGTTTCAAAAGTTCAAGTGGGTCTCTACCACGCAGCTGCTGAGTGTGGCCCTCAAGCTGTGCCTGCAAGCGCTCACCAAGAATGAGGAGGCTGCTATCACCTTGGAATCCTGTAACAGAACAAATGAGCTCCAGCGGTGGGAATGTAGAGATGAGGTGCTTGCAATCCATGGCGAGGATTTATTTTTCAACTATGGCAAAGGCAAGGGGAAGAAAATCAGGTTGTCCAAATCATCAGGCAAGGGAAGCAGGTGGAAAATCCACGGAACTGCAGACAGTGTGTGCTCCCAGCGCTATGAGGGTGAGTACTGAAAACTAATCTCTATTTCTAGGTAACTTGATTGCCCCTATTTACAAAGCATTCCACTGTTTGCTTGTCATGCAGGAACCCTTTTTTTATAGTGACATCAGTAGCAGGGCTGACTACGAATAGGGACTAGAAGTGCAAGGCAAATATGATTATACATTTCTGTGTAACTTTTAGAAAGTGCAATTCTGTCAAATCAAAGAATAAAAACAACAAAGGCCTCTGATGTAATCATAAGGGAGAATGGGAATTCTGTTTGTACAACAACAGCAGGAGGAAATCTATGTTTCAAAATATGTCTGATCAATTTATAGAAGTGGTGATTGTGCTGTATTTAAATATGTTTTTGCTATTACTTGGTTTGACCATGTACAATCTCTTAAGAAGTTTATTTCTAGTTAACATAGGTATAATCTACTTTTAACAGTGCTTACCTGGTGTTTCCCAGGCACAGCAAGAAGAAAAAGTAGGAAAAATCAAAAGGTAAAACAATGCTTAATGGTTTATTAGGCAATAAGGACTAACACCTTGACAAAGGACCACTGGAGTCAGATTGCGTTTTCCCGCATTACCTTTACTCTTGGACTATGTAGGGTGGGCATCCCACTGGTAGGGTAGGAAGTTAAATAACAAGAGATAATATTTTTGCCATACACTATAACAAGTCCAGCTGGAATGTAGTTTGTCATAATTTTGTTCAGATAACAGCAAATTAGACTGCATAGAGATGGGAGGGTCACTTCCCAGCAAAGTCATTTGCAAACTTAAGATAAAACTTTCTCTCATGAAGACTAACAAATTATTCAGATATCTCTTCTCCAAACCTCTTCAACTACACAGGAAAAAAAATAAAAAAGATCCTAAACACCATCTGAGGAAAGAAGTATGTACTCAATACAAGAAGCTGAGTCACAAGCACCTCTGACACAGTAGTCCAGATGGCAATGAAAAGAAAAAAATAGACAGAAATTGGTTTGAGGGCCAAATAAGGTTGTTTGAGAGTCTTAATTCTGAATATCTTATCATAGTCATGTCTAGTTGGCACAAAAGCCTTGGAAGGCTTTGTAGTAATGAATTACTGATGTGTTGAGCTCTTGCACAACTCAGCTTTGTCCATGGAGAGTTGCCTGTGAGCAGACACTGTTGTGAACATCTGATGCCAACTGGCTACTACTACGCTATGTTCCTCTCCATAGATATCTATACACTGGGAGGAAATGCCTTTGGTGCTCCTTGCGTGTTCCCTTTTAAGCTCAATGGTAAATGGTATGCTGAATGCATTCCTCGGAGTGACAACACAGGCTCTCTCTGGTGTGCAACTTCTTCAGATTTTGATAAGGACCAGCTATTCGGATATTGTCCACTGAAAGGTAATTTATTTATACATTTTTTATGAAAGCAAAAGTTTCATCCATTCTCATGGTCAAATCTCCTTTGGATGTGGACATAGCTTTGGGCAGCAAGTTGGATTCTGGCTAGCCTAGTTCTTCGGTGAGCTATGCAATGATAAAATGAGATTTCTGCTCATCACTCACTGCTTTTCCAGCTGAGATGAGGAGCAGTCCTACAGCGCTCCTGTGACTGGTACATATGAGGAGTATTGTGAGGGTTGTGACTGGGACTGATGGAAAAAGGAAGAAAAAACCCCTAGGACTAGGTGAGAAGAAAGTCATGGCAAATAAAAGGCAGAAAGAAGTGCAATGGTTGAAGAAGGTGAGATGACAGTGATATATCATAGAATGGAACAGAGAACAGGAGTGCTGGAGTGAATGGAAGGGTGCAGGACATGGGCAGTGACCTTCACCTGCCTTTGGTGCTCCTCACGCCTACAAATCACCCAACACAGTAACTCCAGCACAAATACTGTACCCCTTCACCCCTGCTTCACATCTGATGCAAATTCTTAATTTCTGTCATGTTAGAAGTTCTGGAAGAGCATAAGAGGGGTCTCTAGGTAAGTAATGGATATGGAGATCAAGATTTTCTCTATAGGGAATAAGGAATTGTGTCTGTACAGGTAGAATATGTCGATGAGTGGGTTAATGTGGACTGAACTGTGAGAGAAGTAGATGAGTTATATCAACAAAAAAGAACAGGATGAATGTAGAAGAATTAGGTTTGTAAGGAGAAATAATTCCTTATCTTAGTAATGTATTATTAATATTGAATGGACAAAGTATATATGTGGAGCAAGCTGTGTGTAAAATCTTAGCAAATCATATAGTTACATAGTTTTAGTCTGCAGTGAAGATTTTATTTTCTGTGTTAGCAAGTATGATTATCTTGTCAAGTTGCTGTCATCATGTTTTATAGATGTCATCCACAGTGACCTTTGGAAAACAAATCCTGTGACAAAAACCCACTATCAGATAAACTCAGAGTCACTTTTGACATGGCACCAAGCAAGAAAAAGCTGCCAGCAGCAGAATGCAGAATTATTAAGTGTCACAGACCTTCATGAAGAAATGTATTTATTAGGTAAAGTAAAAAAAATCAAGCAAACAAGCTAAAGCATATGGTTAAAATGTAGGTCAGCTCCAAGAACTTTAACATGGATCCTTGTGAAAATAGGTCTTAGTGACATTCTTAAAAAAGACTGTCACTTTCTCATAGAAAAGTGCATTAGAATAGCAGAACTTTTTCTTTTTCCATGCTTTAAGATTCTATTTCAAGTCTATTGCATAACTGACAAAATCAGAGGCGTTTCATAACTTGACTGTTTGTTTCTTTTGGCCATTTAGGGCTCACTAGTGACCTGGGTGTCAATGCAAAGCTCTGGACTGGTCTTTTCAGTGCACTTGACAGTGGCTGGCGGTGGACTGGAGGCAGTCCTTTCAGATACCTAAACTGGGCTCCAGGTAAGTGCACTTTTCTGAAATGATAATCAGCATCTGGGCCAAAATTCTCTTATTTTCCCTAAACTCCTGTTACCTAATTCCTTTGTTCTCATAGAATTTTCACATATTACAGGGCTTTAGGGGAAAGGTAAGATATTGCAGTAATGGGGATCACACCAGAGATGTATCTCCATTAACTCTGAATTTCTCAGAAAAAGCATTTAGCTCATCTAAGAAAATAGTTAAACCCACATATATACAGCTCATTATATATTTTTTCCATCCACAACTTTCTCATCAGGCATATTATTTAAACAAAAAAAAACATACATAAAGAGAATGTAAAGAAAAGAGAATGTAAACCTAAAGAGAAATTTTGCATAAAAAGTATATTTGATTGCTCTTCTCAGTTACTGCTTATGACATCTGATACACATTGTCTTCGTCTTGGGATCTAAGTCACTATCTTGCATGTTGCCATATTATGTATTTTAGTAATAGCTGTTGTGACTACTGGGAAATCCAAAGGGCAAGCACTCCCGTGGAATTAAATATGGATTTCATGTCCAGTGTTTAACAGCAAAGGATGCTGAGTTGTTTGCAATGCTACTACTCCATAAGGAATTTATATGAAAGGTTTATTTGTATAATTTTTTCTGCAGTATTTCAAACACTGAATTTCTTTTTAAGCAGTGCATGGGAGAAATGCAAGTCTCATGTTTGAAATGTCGGCCCTCTTGGCCATCCCAGTGGTGGTCCCTTATCTCCTCTCTTAGGAATTATCACCTTAAAGAATAATATACCAGTGGTTTTGCAGCTGGTGCATTTGTGCATTCCCTCTGCTTTGCAGCTTTGTGCATTCCCTCCTGGGATGAGGTGAAAATTTTCAGTGTTAACAGAGGAATTCTTTGTATCTTGTGCCTCTTTTCTAAAGGAAATCCCTCTGTGGAATCTGGAAAAATATGCGGGACCTTCCAAGGTAGGAATGGCAAATGGGAAAACCAGGCATGTGATCGGAAACTGGGATATATCTGCCAAAAGAGAAACTCCTCCTCAGATTCCTCTGCTATTGCACCAGGTAAGTTGGTCAAAAAATAAGGCTATTTTTGCAATGAGTGAGAAATACTGGAAGGATGCCATGTATGAAATGACAGTATATTGTCAAAACAAATTGAGAAGTCAAACATTGAGAAGACTTTAATTTTCTGACTAATTTTAAAGATGATGTCTCGATGTTTTTCATAATTTTAAAAAATTCCAGGGTACTAAAGAAGGTAGGATTAAGTGTTAAATTATCCGGAACTTCCAGTACCTGAAGGGGGCCTACAGGGAAGCTGGAGAGGGACTTTTTATGAGGGCATGAAGTGATAGAAAAAGGGGGAATGGGTTCAAACTAAAAGAAGACAGATTTAGACTGGTGTCACGGGCTAGAGTGTTGCTCTGTCACCTGACCCCACCCAGGAGGGGGAATTGGGAAAAGGAAAGGAGACCCGTGGGTTGAGATGAAAACAGATTTAATAGAATAATAGTAATGATCTAATATTACCCCCAATGCCAATACAAGATACAAAGTTATCCTCAGCTCCAGGTAGCAGTCGCAAGCAGAGCACTCCTAGCAGTGAGGGCTGAGCGCCAACACTGTGAGCACACAGCTCCAGTGGTGATCACAGCAAATGAAAGAGCAGCCTCAGGCATGGGATGACTGGTGAGTTAGACGGGACCCTCTTGGGAAGGCAGCCATGGTAGAAGCCCCCCCCGGAACCTCGGAACTTCCCAATTTATAGTGAGGGTGACATTTATAGTATGGAACACTTTGGTTGGGCAGCTTGGGTCAGCTGCCCTGGGCTTTGCCCCTCCTGGCCCACTGCACCTGCATGGTTCAAAACAACCCTTGACCTTGGGCACTATGGAAACCTGCACACCAGAGCATCTCATCTCTTTTGTTCTCACAGAACTGGACCCTGCAGTTTCTTAAAACTTCAGTTTATCTGAACAGAAAAGTGATTTTTAGAATTCTGTCCCAGAAAAACCAGGACAACTGGATATTAGGAAGAAATTCTTTCCTGTGAGTGTAGTGAGACACTGGCCCAGGTTGCCCAGAGAAGCTGTGGCTGCCCCCTCCCTGGCAATGTTCAAGGCTGGGTTGGATGGGCCTTGGAGCAACCTGGTCTGGTGGGAGATGTCCCTGCCCATGGCAGGGGGGCTGGAACTGGATGATCTTTAAGGTCCCTTTCAACCCAAATGATTCAATAATTCTATGATTCTGTGAAAAGGTGGCTGTACCTGGAGCCTCACTGAGGGGGATTTAACACAGAGTTGTGGCCTGCAAGCCTGTGTGTCAAATTACTTAGTATTTATTTAATCCTGTAAAGGAGTTTTTTGTAGCTCCCAGCACAACTGGGATAGAAAAATCTGTTTTGTATTCTTAGTGATCCTCAGACTTTTGCTTTACCTCTGCCAGCATGAGCGCCAATATTTCAAATTCATGTCAGTACAGGTAACTTTCTTTTTGATTAAAAGAAAACACTGATTAGGACTGCTCATTATTTGTTTGAAATAATCTTTTTAGGTGAATTGAAGCCTTTTAAGTGCCCCAGAGAATGGGTGGCCTATGCAGGTCATTGTTATAGAATTTACAGAACACCCAAAATATGGAAAGCAGCCCGGTCTTCCTGTAGAAAAGAAGATGGAGAGTTGGCAAGTATTCATAATATTGAGGAGTACAGTTTTGCAGTGTCTCAGCTTGGATACAGTGAGTATTCCTGCGGGTCACTTTTTTATCTGGAATAATACTCTTGCTATTCATTTAATCATTGTAACCATGATCTTAAATGTTTTTTATAAAGTTCTTCAGTCAAAAGTGTGAGATGTGATTTGTTCCATTTTAAGACACACACACTCATACCTACAATTACCTTTGTGTTCCCAGAACCTGACGATGAACTGTGGATTGGTTTAAATGACTTCAAGGTTCAAATGTATTTTGAATGGAGTGATGAGACACCTGTGACTTATACCAAGTGGCATTACGGAGAGCCAAGCCATACACAGAATAAGGCAGACTGCATCGTTATGAAGGGAGAGGTAAAAATCCCTCTTCCACTTTCATGGTTTCTTCTCTCCTTTTTGCCCACAAGAAGGAAAACGTGTGATTAAAAAAAAAAAAAAAAGAGGGATGGGTTTTTTAGAGGTTTTTAGGAACCTGGTTTAATTCAGAATATCTTAGTTTGGAGGGAGACTGGAGACCAGATCTAGGAAGGTGTATGGTGTAGCACCAGCACTAAGACACTGAGGTCTGTGCTGCGACAGTTATGATACATCTCCTAGCTGAAACTGGTTGAAGTAACTCATCATTCACATTCAACATGGCTGGTCATAGCTGAGTAACATGATTCTTGGAAAAAGGACTTCACTATGTTTCCTCTAAAACATCTCAAATACAGGTTTATTAGAGCTACTTTGGAGGCTCATTTGCTGGAGGCACAAATAATTAGGTACAAGAACTCTATATTGTTTTATACTCGGCATAAAATGGCATAATACTATGAAAAATACTTTGACAATATATTTTTCATATTTTATATTTAATTTATCCAGCATTTCCTGGCTATTTTCATCTGGCTATATGAATATAATAAATACTATGCTGGTGAGCATAGAGTGGTATGGCGTGTTTCCTTCCCGCTGTCATCAGCTGCCGAACCTTTAATACAGACAACCCTCATTCTCACACCTCTGGGGAATTGTGGCCCTCTCCGTCTTTATTGTGTTCCCTATTTGGGGGTTTTGGAGAAAGCACCAGGGCAAGAAAGAGAGCTGAAAAGCTTCAGCAATAGGAAGAGAAAAGGGTTCTCCCTGAGGATGGGGAGTATTTCTCTAGATTTCACTCCTCTTTGTGATTTCTTCTTACCATGCTCAGGATGGATCCTGGGCTGACAGTGCTTGTGAAACAAAGCTCGGTTACATCTGTAAAAGGAAACCTTTGGCAGAAGAATCGGGGGAAGCCGAGGTTACTTACCCAGGCTGCCAGAAAGTAAGTGTAAAACAAAAGCAGTGAAAGGTCATTGAATTTTACTTTTACTCGCATGATTTTGAGTATCACAGAAGTCTATTAGTTCAACTGTTCCTGGGGCAGCCCTAAAAGACTGTTAATTCATATATATGGATACTTCTCAGACTCATGGGGATTTTTAAAATTTATTTAACCAAAATGTAGATCGACTTACTTCCCTCCCCACGCTCCTTACATGCACACTTCACTCAGCTCTCTCCCAGTGCAGAACTGGTCACTTGACCCATAAAAGCAGCTCTCTGCAGAACATGTCAGTGTGTTTTCATGCTGTAAGTCACTGGTCTCGGGTTGCACACAGCCTTCTTGTTTAAAACAATCTACCAAAGGAGGCAGCAGTATTTGAGCTGACTGTTTTGCAGATTGTTTGTAGCCTCTTGCAACACCTCCACTTACACAAAGAAAGCAGAGCAGGCTTTATACCAGGAGCTGCAAAGAGGCTGTGAGCATGCTTAGGGGCTTCCAGTCATAACCACAGCCTGCTGCTGCCAAGACCTTTGTGTGGCTTTTATCAAAGGGCAAGAAACAGAGCTGTGGTTGCAAAAGCTATATTTGATTATCCTCTTCACTTTTCATGACTTCTGAGGTTAATTTTGACTTGGGGTGTTGCATTAATGTGGCTTTTGGAAGTGTACTGTGCTGCACAATCTGACAGCCCCTCTGTGCATCTCTGCTGTTGACATTGACAGGGCTGGGTGAAGCATGGCTTTTACTGCTACTCCCCGGGGCTGTTGCCAGCAACATTTTTAGAAGCAAAACGAACCTGTGAAGAAAACAAAGGTTACCTGGCTACTGTGAGAGACAGGTACAGAAACGTAATTCTTGTCCTTTCATATGCACAACCATGATGGAAGGGCCAAAGAGAAATCTCTTCTTAATATGCAGTTATTCATAGTGTGACACCATTCCTTTGCTGGAAAATTTATGGTAGAACTGAAGAAGTATTAAAAAATACATCAGGGGCTTGTATGGCTAAACATGATTTACGTTACTAAAATATAAAATAAAAATTAATTTGTGTAGCAATTAGAACTATGAAAGTAAGATAATTATCCTCACTTCGACCCATACTTATCTTTACCCACATATTAACAAATCACCTTAGCTTTGCCGGATTTGTCTGTTTGAAGAAATTAATAAATTACAACAAAGTGTGATACATCAGCTTGGTATTTATTCTTCACAGATACGAACAAGCTTTTTTGACTTCTGTAATTGGATTCGATCCAGCACAGTATTTCTGGATTGGTCTCTCAGACATGGAGAAGCTAGGAACATTCCAGTGGGCCAATGGGGATGCGGTCACCTTCACTCACTGGAACGCAGGAATGCCTGGTAAATGCTGCGGGAGCCACCAGGTTTCTGCTCTGGGGACCCTAGAAGTGAGAGTTTGAAAGCTAAAAGGTGGTTTAAAAACTCTTCTGAAATGAGTGGCAGAAATGACAGTGCAATTTTCCATTTGTGCTAAAGGGATTAAATCAGGGGTGCTGGTAATTCCTTCCACTAGACTACTGGAGACTGCGTATGTCTGTTGGTATCATTCGCTCTTTGTTTTTCAATGGCTTTGATAAATGATTCATAGTATAATGAATTTCCTTGTATGATTTAATTGAAATGTATGTTAGGTCCTGTGAGCTATTGGCATCCAAACACAGTGGGGAGAGGTTACTCTTAAGTAAGCAGCATATGCTTTGAAAAGATGCAGCTATTTATCAATAAGGTATAAAAATTTTATGTTTCATAAAGGAAGGGAGTCAGGCTGTGTGGCCATGATAACAGGAACTTCAGCTGGATTATGGGATATTTTGAACTGTGAAGAAAAAAATATGTTTCTCTGCAAGCAGCTGGTGGATGGAGTGACACCCCCCCCTCCTCCAACAACAACCCCTCTCCCATCGTGCCCAGAGGGATGGAAATCCACTCCTTACAGCAGCTTCTGCTTCAAAGTAAGTTTTTGACTTCTGAATGCAAACACTTGTAATTTCAAATTAGAGGAAATTTCATGTATGCATGGAAGCACACTTTTACTCTGCCTACCTGATAAGTAGTCTGTGGTAACACATTTCCAGCCATCTCCTGGTGGTGTGGCTGGAAAGTGGTGGAAAGTGCTCAGTGTAGGTTGGACTGAAGTTTGGCCAGAGGCTTATGATTGCATGATTAAATAGTAAGTGATAAAACTAGAGACCAGGAAACCAGAAGAATCATAGAAGCCCAGAATTCTGTTGCTAAATTTCTGTAATACCCAGCACAGTATTTAATTCTTCATGTTTAACAGATTTTTCAGGAAGGAAGGGAGAAAATGCAAACATGGTTTGGTGCAAGAGATTTTTGCAGAGCCATTGGAGGAGATTTGGCATGTATCCACAGTGAAGAAGAACAAAACCTAATAGCTGACTTGTAAGTATCTGCACAATCCATCGTTTAAATATAGGAAAAAACCCAAACATTTAAAAAATGACCTTTCTGAAAGGCTTAAAGCATTTCTGGTGACCAGTTTCTACTTTGCAATGTTGGTGTATATCCTTGCAGAGTGGAAGAAGGAAATGGGTACAAAGAGGTGGTCAAAAAGGTTTCTTGGCAGGCCTCTGGAAAGGTGATGCTATGCATTGAAGTAGCCTGAACATACACAAAACATGAAAGAAAGATCAAAAAAATTGGATTCAACTGAGTTTAGTTCAAAAGGATAAAATTAATCTTTTCAGCTCATTTGTAGTTGATCAGTAGATGAAATACTCTTGATTAAAGGAATAGCTTGTGCTGCTTTCTTTCCTTAGTTAAGGGGGAAAACTGGGAGGCTAATGAAAGCCTGACATATTGATGTGCTTATATGAATGTTGAAATGAAGCCTGTGAGTACAAATGAAACCTGTGAGGTCTGAATGTGAATGCCTACGGTACTTGGTCAAACTAAGACTTTGAAATATATTTTCATTTATCTCAGTATTTGTGGACTCGTGACATCTGTGATCCTTCCCATGAAGCTGTGTTCCACTGCTTCCTGCCACATGCAGTGCCAAGGTGTTTTTCCTCACATGGCAATTGAATGTTTACTTTATATGACTGTGTCAAATAATACTTCAAGCATCAAAACACTGATAACATTGTAATGATATATATTCTTCTCTATTTCACACTGTTTCTAATTCTCTGTATCTGTAAACATTTAGAGACAGAGAGTATCTTCTCACATCTTACTGGATGGGTTTAAATGCCTTGGACTCCAACAGTGGATTTGTATGGAGTGATGGCTCACCAGTGAGTAAATAAGTTATTGTTGCAGGTTTTTTTCTAATTTTCCATGTGTATCTCAGCAGACTGCTCTCAAAACTGCTCCTATATAAGCCGCAAGTGACCTTAAGTCTACCCAATTCTACTCTAGGAATTAGTTTTTATCTTTTGATACTTCATACTTACAGATAACAATATGACATTTCGAGTAATGAAATAACACCAAAGGTGATGGAATACTTCTCTTGATCTAAGCAAATCTGGTCATACTAACCTCTATATTCTAATTTGTCACTTACTGTTGGAAATAATTTGTATGTCTACACAAACTAGGCGTGTTGCTCTTGCCATCTTAAGCAGATCAAGTCCTGCAAGACCCAAGTCCATATAGTAGCACTGATGGAGTGTCTCAGGTTGAAACATCAGTGCAAGATAATCAACCCAGGGGTCAGTGGAAGGTGCTTAGGTACTTTTTTCTAGAGCTTGACAAGAGAACTTAATTTCTTCTGATAATGAAGGTGGCAACAACTTCTTGGTTTATTAACGTGGTTTATAAATAGACACTATGCTAGGCAAGGGTTATGTCCTTCTTACAGAGTCTGGCAGCAAAGCACAAGATGGACCATGAAATAAAATGAAGTACATTCTTTAACAGGACATTATAAGACAATTGTTTCACTTTAAAAGGAGTCGTAACAAAGCTGTGTTTCCACTATAGGTAACTTTAGAAAAATGGGCAAGTGGAGAACCAAACAATTATGATGGAAATGAAAAATGCGGTGTGTTTAATGGTTTCGGTCGTATGATGTGGAATGATTTATTTTGTGAACATATGCAGTACTATGTTTGCCAAATAAAAAAAGGTAAGATACCTTTCTTCATTAAGCACCTTTTAGAGACAGATAAGAACATCCTTTCCAGATCAGATCAAACTATTTGTAGGTATTAGAGCCAACTGTGCCATCAATAACAGTGGAACACTTGATAGATTTTAATTTTTTTAAAAAAAGCAGTTAAAAACTAGGAATTCATGCATGAGATGCACCTGTAAATTTGGGATGTACATGCACAAAAGTGAGGAAGTGAAATACGGCCCAAAGTTGGATATAGTTTCTGTCAGCTTAACTTGTGATCAGCTCTAACATGGTATTTTGCTGCGTGTAAGACCTTTCTTCCAGATATTCTGAGAAATTCTGTGAACAAAAATAAGCATACTGAGTAACCCTTAAGATTTTTAATTACTTGGGATTAAAATGCTATCAACTGTATAAATATATTTAATTAAGAGATTTCTGAGAAAAGTAATATATTCAGATATTGATTTACATTGCAGGAGCACCACTGAAACCAGAGCCTAATTCCACATTCCGTAAGTCTTGTACTTTCAATAACAGAAATAAATTAACACATAATTATGCTAGTTTCTATTACAGACTGCTTAATGTTTTACCTTGCAGATTACGAATACATTGTTAGTGAAGATGACTGGATCATATATAATCACAAGGAATACTACTTCAGCAAGGAACCAATGCCTATGGAAAAAGCCAGGGACTTTTGCAAGAAGAGTGGTGGTGATCTTGCTGTCATTGAGAGTGAAAGTGAAAAAAATTTTGTTTGGAAATATGTAAGAAATGTGTTTTACTTAAAAAAATGCACCATTCTCTCCTGCACTGAGGCACTGTTTTCAGCTGGCTTGTGAAATATTAGAAGGTGGTCCCCATCATAAAAAAAAACCAGTGCCACCTTTAATGGGCTTATCTACTTAGGAACTTTACCATAATATTTTGATAAATTGCTACATGTAGATAAGTCATCAGCTTCTTTTCAAGGACATGCTCAGGGTGCAGCTTTCAAAAACCTGGCTCTGTTTAGCTGAAATCTGCAGTTACTGAGTATATTTTGGTTTCCAACTCATTCTTTTCACAGAATTAAAGAAAAATTTTTTCCCTGTTTTTGTCAAAACAGATTTCAAATTTTCACTAAAAGGTTTAAGCTAGAATATTTTCTAATAGTAAAAGAATAAACTCTTTTGAAAATACTTTCATACTATTAAAAACAAATATGATTCCCTCCTTTTCTCCACATGACTGAGTACTAAAACCCACCATTTACTTGTAGCCTTTTGGCAAATTCTCATTAGGCTTTCCTAAAACTCTTAAAAATATAGCTTTATTTTATAGGCTGGTTAAGAGGTGTTTCTTATCTTCTTAACATAGCTTTTTGTTCAGTTTATTTTTAATAATTTTCATCCCATTCTGCTGCTTTTTTCTTTCTTTCTTTTTTTTTTTAAAATTTAAATACTGGAAATTGGAGGAAAATTTTGTATTTTGCAGTTCAGGCACATAATCACAGCAACTCACTGCACATTGCACCTTAGGCAATTGTATAACTGAAACTAAAGAGTTTTTTGAGAGCTTGCTTATTTTATTTGAAATCTGGTCTCATAGCTCATAGAAATTTTTAATTTGTTTGTGTTTTAGACATTCTACAAAGACTGGGGAAGGGACTTTTATATTGGCTTAAGTGTGAGTCTTGATAGGACATTCCGGTAAGTAAAAACAAATGAAGTTTGTCAGACTTCTAATGTGAATATTTGTCATGGTTGTCTGTAAGACAGACACTATTGAAGTTCAGTGACTGACAAAACCTCTCTACAGCCATGTATTGATATAAAGTTTCAAAATGTGATTCTGTTCCTCAGGGAAACTCTTCTCCTGTTATATTTTCACTATCTACTTCCCCTTCTTTTGGTTCTATACTCTGCTTTTGTGTTGTGAGGGAGAGATGTGCACTCACAATCAGCGCGTGGTCATCCCCTTCCCTTGTTAGATGAAAGATAAAATTGGTTGGATTTGCTACCTGAAGGCTCTCAACCTTGGCAGATTCCCCGCTTGACTTTTGTCGTTCCAGTACACTGAGGCTTTTTTACTTTTTTCTTGGCTATTTTTGGGGAATAAATCTGTGATCATCAAACCAGAAGACAGTTGTGGCACAAATGAAAGCAATAGCTGTATAATAATTTTGATTTCCTTTGTTTAACAAATGGTTCCACGTGGTTGCTGGTACATGTTTTAAGGCTTTATCTTACCCTACAAGGTCTTATATTACTGCTTTTGGACCCTGGAAAATACTAAAATAGGCTCAGGTTTCTGTTTCCGTGCTCCAGAGAAAACCAGGTCCAGTGCTACACTGGTGTTTTTCCTGCAGGCTGTAAATGCTCGGAGATCGAGAAAGGCTGGGACCACCAGTTCAGATGATTAGTTCAACCCTGGTCTGGGTCAAAAGAGTAGGCAGTTTATGTAAAGATATTTTTTACTGATTCCAATTGGAGAGTCTTGTTTTTCTTCCACCAGAGGACAATATGTGTTTGTAAGCTAGGATATAGGAAAATTCAAAGCTGTAATGCATTCTTTACAAAGGAATATTAACTAATTCAACTAAGAATTGTTATTTCCCCAAATTTCTTCTTTCAGGTGGATGGATGGAAGTCCGGTGAACTATGTTGCCTGGGCTCCAAATGAACCCAATTTTGCAAATAACGATGAAAACTGTGTGGTCATGTATACCCAAACAGGTGGGTGCTGTAACAACATTCAGTCTGCACAGTGTGGCATAGGCTTGGGCATGTGCAAGACTGAGTGAGTTTTGATACTGACCAGGTTTAAAAGGCATAGGAAAAGAACTCATACTCTCTTCTTTCATGCATGCACTTAAAAAAGCTTCAAGTCTTTGTATCTAACACATTGGATTACATCTGCAATTTGATTCCTAGCTTTGTCAGAAAATTTCAGCATCAACAAATCACTTAAGCATGAGACCATCTGCAGATAGTATTATTTTTCCTCTAACCTCTGTCCATTTCATGACTACGTCTTGAGGATGTCAGCTGTCTGCAATCATTTGTGAAGTTCCTAAAAACCTGGGGCTTGGGCATGGCACTGATTATCACTAAACAATGCTCTACACTATTTTAATTAAAATAAATACAAATATCATTTAATAGATAGAGTTGCAAGTAATTGTGCTTACACTAGCCAAGTACTTAGTCTTCTTTGGAGCAGTTAATCTCTTCTACTTTTAAACATTTCTAGTCTCAAAATCTATAGCTGAGGTAATCTTCCTAGGCTTTGTTAGAGGTCAATGGAAGGAAGTGAACACTTTTGGGGAGTAAGTATATATCCTGTTTCAGAGAGCTTCTTTAAGATAAGATGAATTACATCCTTAACTTCACTGACAATATCTCCACTAAACATAAGGTGTGATTATCTCTGCTGTAGATAATTACCTTGTAACTCTCTAATTCTAATGAAATGAAAGCCATTTTCTTATTTGTTCCTGATCTGTAAAATGAGGGTAATGATGATAATGTTGTATTCTTATGCCATACTCCTACAGGGAGAAAAGATACCCAGAATATTATAAGAATCAAGTAGTAAAGTAACAGGGAGAGAGTGATCCTAGAGATCTTACAGATCTTAAGAGAGGTGAATTAAACATTTTAACTAAAACTCCCCTTTGGCAATGCTATCCATTTTCAATAGTGAAATATTTCCATTCTCAGACAAAATACTCATATTCTGAATTTTGATGGAAATCTGAATATTTCAAAGGGACATATATAAAAAACCCGCATTATTTCTGGGGGTGATAAGTACAAATATGATTATCAATTCTACTTCCTGCAATAGATTTGCTTTAGGAAAGGACACTTTTTATCCCAGTCTCAATTGCCTTTATTGTTTCTTTTATTATAACTTGCTTTCAGGTACATGGAATGATCTCAACTGTGGCAGTGTTGAGTTATTCATCTGTGAAAGGCTTAACAATACCGTTCGTCCAACTGTTGTTCCCACTTCACCACCACCAAAAGGAGGATGTCCAGAAGACTGGCTCCTCTTTGATAACAAGGTACAAAATTAAATGCCAGTGTGTTATATTTAAGAAGAGCAGAATAACAATCATCTTTGGTTCAGTTTTTCAGTTGTAGCAGGGTTTTCAGTTATCACAAAATATGTTCTGATTGTGTGTATTTAAAGACTCTGAAAGTACAATTCCTGAAATACAAATTTTTGTCTCTATTGTGATCACAGTAATTATGATAGAGGTCATGAGGCATACAAGAAGAAAGCTTCATCTTATATTTTTGCTAGTGTTTAGCGTTGCCAAGGATGGCTGAGCAACTTTCCTTGTGTGGAACTGTTGTATGCTCTTGTTTACTGTGCTGAGCTTATCTGGCTCTCACACGTTGCCTAGACACTTATTCATTTCTTGGTTACTATAGACCAGCTCTTAAGCCACTAAAACACCTTGCTTTGAGAAAATTTATCAGGTTTTTTATATAACCAAATACCTGTCAAGGTTTTTAAGTAATTAATTTATAAGTTTCACTCCACTTTATTATGTAAGAACACTCTTAGTCTTCTCAAAAGTCAAAATTTCAGGCTAAGAAGGTGTATGTATTTAAAATTCATAGATTGCCATCCAATGAAGCTATTTCTCTATAAAACAACAGTGTGCACTGCTGAGAATACACCTAGCAGTGAAGATAAACCTTGATTACATTGCCTCATCTATCTTCATCTCTCTTTCTTTTGGCTAAATATCAAAATATGATTTCAGTTTGATAGAGCTCCTTTGTTTGAGACACACTCTCTGCTGTCTTCTCTTTCCTTCTGTCTCTCAGCTCTGGGATAAAGAGTCACAAACTCAGTTAGTTCTATTTCATAATGCTCTTCCAGGCTAAATGTCTGTCTCTTCCTTACTTCCTTGAAAAGGAGTTTCCAGAGGTTCCATCCTTGACTCCTCTCTGAGTGTTTAGACATGTTTGACTGTCATGGAGCCGCCTCCCTGTTGCCCAACATTTTTCCCACAATGCCTGATTAACTTTTCAGTTGCATGCTTTAATCAGCACATTTAGGTTACTTGACTCTGGCAAAACTGTCTAATGACATCTTGTTTAAATCTCACAGATCATATTACAAGAAATGATAAATTAATGGTTTTCTCTGTAATATCAAAATCATTCTCTTTCTGTGATTATTCTCTGAGAACCAAATCTGGTATGACAAACAGGGCAATAGAAGCCGAGATGTTTAGCTGCAGTAAGATGTCTTATCCTTGTTTGTTTTCTGTGGTCTTCTTAGGCATTCCGTCCACAAAGTCACACCTCAGAAGTGTGCTCAAAAGCTTTCTAATTTTCTAATGAAATCATTAGACAGACATATTCCTTCTCCTAAATGCATACTAAAATATTGGGGTTTATGCTAGTCTTCTAGTATAGATGTTCTCTTTCATAAAGACCTAAAGACAAACTAGAAAGGACTGTTAAATCAGCCAATGTCCCTTTTTGCTTAAAATATCCAGTGTATCTTGTTTGTTACAGAGGTGCTTTCACCAGAAATTAAAATGCCATCTAATTACAAATTGGGCACATTTCTTTTTCCAGTGTTTCAAACTATTTGGCCTTAATGAAAATGATACATTGACATGGCATGCTGCACGGAACAACTGTATTAATTTTGGAGGAAACCTGGCTACCATATCAAAAAAGGAAACAGAAGGTATAAAGTACCAATGTTTTGATACTGGATGAGACATCAAGTAATTCCTGATAAACAGATTAAAACAGATGATATATTTTCTACAATATATGCTATTATTTATGCCATATTAATATAAATTCATGTGGAATGAGAAACTACACCTTTGAAAAAATGCTTGCATAGGTTTTAGTGACTTGATTAACTATTAAAATCATAGCTTTGAAGTTGATATAGGGCATATAAAGGAGTTCATACTGTTCAAATATTAAGATTTTGTATTAGGGGCTTGACGTATAAGAAAATGTCTTTTT